>VMBQ01001786.1:0-11611 GCA_007657795.1 Dreissena rostriformis
AGTTATGCCCCTCAAAACGTTTCCTTTTATCTGAATATGTAGTGCAATATTGTGACAAAAAAAAAACTTTGGGGAGCATCACCTGTCTTCGATTTGTTTTTGTTTGTTCGTTTGTCAATTTTGATTTGAATAGAATTCTGAAATCAGAAGGCATGAGTCAGTCAAGCCAGTTCAAGGTTAAGGTTTACACTTAAAGGTCAAATATTTGAGCCATCTTTTGTGTGCCCACTCCATATCTCCTATATCATTTGAAATATTTTTGTGAAACTGAAATGTTAAGGTCATTTAGACAATGCAAAATATGCATTACTCAGTCACACTTGCTCAAGGTCAGTGCAAAATAGGCATTAATCAGTCACACTGGCTCAAGGTCATTGCAAAATAGGCATTACTCAGTCACACTGGCTCAAGGTCATTGCATAATAGGCATTACTCAGTCACACTGGCTCAAGGTCATTGCAAAATAGGCATTACTCAGTCACACTGGCTCAAGGTCATTGCAAAATAGGCATTACTCAGTCCCACTGGCTGAAGGTCATTGCAAAATAGGCATTACTCAGTCACACTGGCTCAAGGTGATTGCAAAATAGGCATTACTCAGTCACACTGGCTCAAGGTGATTGCAAAATAGGCATAACTCAGGCACACTGGCTGAAGATCATTGCAAAATAGGCATTACTCAGTCACACTGGCTCAAGGTCATTGCAAAATAGGCATTACTCAGTCACACTGGCTCAAGGTCATTGAAAAATGGCCATTACTCAGTCACACTGGCTCAAGGTCATTGCAAACTAGGCATTATTCCATCACACTGGCTCAAGGTCATTGCAAAATAGGCATTACTCAGTCACACTGGCTCAAGGTCATTGCAAAATAAGCATTATTCAGTCACACCGGCTCAAGGTCACACTGGCTCAAGGTCACACTGGATCAAGGTCACACTAGCTCAAGGTCACACTGGCTCAAGGTGAAGGTCACACTTGAAGCACAAGTGTTTGAGTATCTATAGAGATGATATATAAATATATATTATATTTTACGTTCATTGTGTAAAGGATGAAAATTTATGATGAAACTTTTCAAACATTAAATAGAGATTAAATTTATTGATTCCAAAATACTTACTATCTTCTTTACTTGAGAAACGTTTGCGTTTTGGGCAGATGTTTGATCATCCTTTTTAAACAATGGGATCAAACAGTAATTATCATCATTGTTAGATGACTTCCACCAGTAAATGTGCAGTTCTCGTTTCCTTGATGTCACAGATACATTTAGACCGGTTATCGTCTTTACGTCTCGATCGTGATAACGATTATTCTCAAAATGCTGGATGATGTTGCAATCCAAAACGCCACTCAGTAATTCGGCATGAAAAGGACCTGTAAACAATGTCTTAGCAATTTGTATATTCATTTATCTGCTCAAACTTATTTAATTTAATCATTGTCTGCTGTGTGACAAAACTTGTTGATTTATTGATATATTACACGTTGAACATACCAGTTTTCTCAGAAACGACTATTTCTTGTAAGAGCTTGTCCAGACTTCTTGATACGTTTTCTTCAGTAAATGGAAATTTTTTCATGAAGATGCCATGAATTTCGAAGAATATTTTGGCGTCAATAAATTGAGTTTTGGCTTGTTTAAAGGCTTCTATTAACTGAAGTGAAGAAAAAAGCAACATGTCGTATTAATTATTAATTATTATAATTTTTATTATAAGTATTAATTAACGTGCTAATTTCTGTTCGTATGCAACAAGAGGGACCGTATACGCTAGTATGAGAATACTTGCATGGTGGTTACTAATAAATGGTCAGATTATATACCAACAACTAAAATACTAAGGTCAGGTTAATCTTACACAAAACGCGTTATTGGGGTACACTAACTCGACAGTGGTCGATGATGGAGAAAATCTTGTTTTCGAAGTTCCAATGCGAGGAAGAAATACGGTGTTTCTTTGATAATAAATACACAAACAAAATCTATATACCTTACATAACATAGCCTTTCTTAGGCGCACTCGATTTTATCGCAAGGGTTCTATTATGTTTAAACAATGTTTTGCGCATCTCTGACCTTGATTATTAAAATGAATGTAAATATACTCATTACAATAAGTATAATTACCAAAATGTGAAACACTTATGTTATATAAACCATTTATTTTTAAAAGTTTCTCAAAATGTATAAGTTATCTATACACCGTAATATGACCAAATATTACAAAATTTAACACTTTCATAGTCTTAGTTGAGAAAGTTAATGTCCAGGGGCATACATTTCTGACATATTTTCACATTAGCTTTAAGTTAAATTTGATATTGATTATGAACGTTTAATGTAATTTATAAATTGACATTTGTAAGCGTTCTTACGAGGCATCGATATAGTATTATTTCATGAGTATGGCAATTAAAAAAAATGATGAATTACACAACAGAATATATTATCTGATACGCTATACAGAAGAACTTCTATCAAATGTACGTGCTTTTGTAAAAACATATCTTCTTTAAACATTTCTAATTTCGTAATGACATAAGCCATAAGTCTCTCCCTTTTTGGAATTTACAAAAGTTTTGTTTAAAATGATTATCTTTAATCGGTTGATAGAACCTCTGAAACATATTTTTATAGCGTCTTTAAAACTGTTTTGTAAAGTTTTTTTACGTGTATGTTAGAACGCTGTTTATAAAATGTAACAGTCATATTAAACAAAAGGTTTTAACTGGTCTATACTTAATAATACTTGAACATTCGTTTTTGAACAGAGTATTTTCATCCGTTTAGCTTCATCAATGAACCCTGGGTAAACATCTTTAATTAGTAAACAAAACGGATTGTAGCTAAATAGCAACATACTTTATACAAATAAAAACATAATTTATATTAGTTTTCGCGTATTTTGTCTAACGCCTCGAAACACAGACAATAAAATAATACATATAATAGCTTAAGAAATTGTTAAATCATTTACATACTAAGGAATTGTATTCACTACAGGAGGATCTTTTGCAAATACTTTTGAAAATCTTGCAGGCCAAGCCTCGAAGGCTGTTTTTAAGCTTAACTCATATTTAGTAAATTTCCCAGCAATTTCAATAAATACCAAATAAGAGTTGTTTGATCAGCTTGTTTTACAAATTTTAAATTATGGGTCAGAAATATGGGGCTGAGTCAATGGAAATTGAAAGAGTCCATTTAAAATATTTTTTAGCAAAAATAAACTACTAGGTGTGAAAATTAAAACACATAATACTTGTGTATATGGGGAACTTGGAAGAACATCTTTGATGACTTAAAGAGCCATTATTGTAATTTAATATTGGTTGAAAATTATTCTGTTAGAATACCACAAGTATGTCAAGTGGATTTATAGCCACATGTGAGAAAATTTATTAAATAAACCAAATACACATTATTGGGCAAAATTTGTTTGTAATCTATTGCAGTGCTTAGGAGTACATTATGCATGGCTAAACCAAAATATAGGTGATTAAAAGTGTTTTTAATCATTGGGAAAGTCTACATTAAAGCGTACATTTATCCAAAGTTGGATGTCAGAACTTAATAATTCTTCAAGAGCAATCAGTTACAGTTAGTTTTGTAAATTTGAATTGCAACCTTACTTTAAACAAATGTTAGTATAAATAAGTTTAGATTTGATCTTTTTATATTAACAGTTTCATCCCATATATTTAAAATTGAATCAGGCAGATGGCATAAACCTGAATATATACCTTTTCAGTAGAGAAATGTCAACATTGCAATGTTCTTGAGGATGAATACCATTTTTATTAGAATGTTCCTTATATGATGATATCAGAAAATTGTATATACATAAATATGACTGGAAAAGACCAAACATGATACAGTTTATTGAATTAATGCAAAATGATATAACAAGTACCAAAAGAAACTTAGCTGTGTTTGTACATAAAGCATTTAGTCAAAGAGACCTTTATAAATATTATTATGATTAATTGTGTATGTTGTATAACTCAAACTTTGCTTCTCGATATCTTGAAGATTTTGTCATTGTTGTTTTTTGTGTTGTTGTCCTAGACCGTTTAATGTATTGATACTTTATAAATCAACTCATGAAATTTAATACTGAGCACATTTTCATGATTTTATATATGTAATTATGTTTTTAAACAAGTATACTCCTGGACTATATGTCTATTGTATCTTAAATAAACCTAAACCTATAATAAGTGTACGCAAGCTGATGAGTTAGTCGAGTTCGTTGATGAGACAAACCTTGTGTACAAGTGCAGGTGTACGAACAGACCTGCACAATATATTAGTATTGCCTGATAAGTTGTATGTCAATATGCGACGGTCTCTTCATGCAGTATTACACGTCTACTCCATTCGTTATAAAGGTTTTTCTTGCTTATTGGCACTATTTAGAATACTTATTTAATTAGTAAAAACTTCATCTGTTCAAGCCAAGAAATGTATTGAATTGATATAAAGATTTTATTTGCATACTAATAGATTTGAAACTACCATTTTCGCTATTGCATTATTTATTATTTATTTTATCTGTAATATATCTGAAAAAACGACACACATAAACGACAAATATTAATGAAGTTATGCACGTTTATGGTTACTAACAGCGTACGGATAACGAAGAATTTACTGGAATCGTAAACAACATATGTTTTTTTTTTATATGCATATACCAGAAAGTGTGATTACTTTCAATATCAATTGACTGTTGTTTGCGGTTGTATGGATTGTTGATGTTGTACGTAAAATCCGGAAAATGCCATCAGGCATTTTTTCACAAAACATTACGGATTCTGTATTGGCTGCGATATGACTATCTGGATTAGTACTATACAATGCTTGGTTTTCAAATGTTGCCATAACATTGTAAAACATTGAGTTAGTAATGTGCAATTAAATAAAATGCTGTTCTCTGCTTTTACATTTGTATTGTATTTTGGTAAATGCTTATTTATACGTGTGAATTGTGTGATTAATTATATTTTCTTGACACACTAAAGTTCATTTGCAAACCTTTAATGTTAATATATTACTAGAAACAAAAATTTCCTATGTAAATATAAAATAACGGAAAACTAAAATTCCAGACACATTATCAGTAAATAATTTTGTTTATCATCCGCTAGAAGTTAATGTCAAGACCAATTGCCTTTAAGGACAATGCATACAACACAGGATTAAACATAAAAGTATAAAAGCGAGTGTACAGGATATTCAAAAAGGTCGGAAGGTGGAATTTCCGGTCGGGTCGGTCCGGGTCAGGATTTAAATAAATTTTTTTGAGTTTATACAAAAAATAAAACATTAAATAGCGTGTTTTTTTTAGCATATTACATATTGGACGGTTTGCAAAGCCAGAAACATTGAATGTTCATATATTAGAAGAAGTAGAACAATTACTTAATTAATAATAAAAATATTAAAGCACGCAAGTATGTAGTTAGTATAAACCACAGTATTAACATCAAGGTTAGTATTGAAAGACAGGAAGGTTCTTCTTAAAACATCATTTAATGGCTAGATCCTAAAAAACACAGAAAACCCAAAATATGTTCAACTTAAATTAAATCTTCAATTGCGTTAAGATGAAGACAACGAATGAATTTACCTAATTTTGCTTTACATACCGTGAAATGTTTTAAGTCAGTTTAAAGACAAAATCCGTTTCTGAAATATGGCATGTTTTTTCCAAATATGTGTACCTTTTTCTTAATACGATACCTAGACTAACATGCGCTTGGTGCGTATATTCTCATGTTTAGGCATGAAAACAATTCTTAAACTGATTAAGAAGGCAGTTTTACTGTAATTATTTAATATGTATCTACACGTGAACCCTGCATATTTTCTTAAGTGAACTAGCGACCCGACCCGGTATCATTAGCAAAAAATTTGGATAATTTGATTCATGTTTGAGTACCCATCAAAACCTTTATAACGAACATGTTTAAGCCAATACCGACACGTTTATTCGTACTTGTTGCAGACTCAACACTTTTTTGTATTCGTAGTATGAACAAAAAGCACAGTCGGGCTTTTCCAAGAGAAAACTTGCTCTTTTATATGTATGATTTTTTTTTCTGCTGTACAAACGAACTATTGTAATTGTGTACAACTATCATTTCGTTGATTATCTAACACTTCTTTTTTTTACTATAATTCTAGTTTTGTATTTTTCAAACTTTTATCTGTTTTGTTTTTAATAAGATCGTAAGTAATACAGTGGCGATTTTTACCCCAACACCGTTTTACTTCCGATACTTCTGTTTATTTGTCTTCGGAGATATTGTTTCTTTTGGTTAATAGATATAACGTCATTATGACTTTTTGAAATAGATGAACATTCAATATTTCTGGCTTTGCAAACCGTCCAATTTGTAATACGCTAAAGAAAACACGCTATTAAATGTTTTATTTTTTGTATAAACTCATAAAATGTTATTTTAATCCTGAGATGTACGAGTAACGCCGCATGATTAGGCAGTATAAAAGCGTAGTCAGTTCTGCTCCCGACTTCGTCGAGTTAATTTCGCTCAAATAGGTAATTAAATTATATAATTAACAAGACATTGGGGACTTCGGGCACATAGAGACTGGCTATTCTCTTCAAACGTTCTGAGGGCCTTGAAGTTGGATTCCTACCCCTCAGCAGCCCGGGTCGCTTATAGTTGATATATAAGTCACATACCTTCATACAAACACTATAAGGCTACATACCTAGGGTATCGAGACACACAGACACGGAGTCATTTCGACGTGTTCCGAGGACAAAGGTCTCCATACATAGTCCCGAGACATAGGTCACCATACATAGTCCCGAGGCATAGGTCTCCATACATAGTCCCGAGACATAGGTCTCCATACATAGTCCCGAGACATAGGTCTCCATACATAGTCCCGAGGCATAGGTCTCCATACAAGGTCCCGAGACAAAGGTCTCCATACATAGTCCCAAGACATAGGTCTCTATACATAGTCCTAAGGCATAGGTCTCCATACATAGTCCCGAGACATAGGTCTCCATATATAGTCCCGAGGCATTAGTCTCCTTACATAGTCCCGAGACATAGGTCTCCATATATAGTCCCGAGACATAGGTCTCCATGCATAGTCCCGAGATATAGGCTCCATACATAGTCCCGAGGGCATATGTCTCCATACATAGACCCGAGTTCATAGGCTTCCATACATAATGAGTGCTCGAGGTAATACGATTATAGCATTTGATTATACTTAATTTACTGTTTCAAACCAATCATTGTATTAATAGTCAATCATAAAGCAAGGTAGCTTAAGGAAAATTATATGCTATTATATTTTGCTTTGTATTATTGTCTGAGCCATACTTAATACCCGAAGCGCGGACGATGACACGTTACAATACTCGCTTTGAAGCTGAGATCACCGCCTTGGATGAATGAAAAGCATTATTTGGTTTGAATTGATTAGACGGCTATCTTTACTTTACGCTTAGCCCAGAATTGATCACAAAACAAAAAAAAATAAAGTTGTGCTTCTCGGGAAAAAGCCGCAATTAGTGTATTAAAATGCAATATTGCACTTGTTGGTTTTATGTTATAAAGATATAATTTACATTTTTAAGTACAACAGTTGAATACCAGTCTAAAACGATATCTAGCACAAAAAACCCAATCATCTGACAATCAAATAATGAATGTTGAATGATAAGGTAACCAACGAAATCGCAATGTGTCATTTTGAGTGATAGCAGTTTGTTATTTTTCAAAATAGTAAAGTTAATCGTGTTCATTGTGTCGTATGATGAACCAAAATAAATAGGTCAGATTACCTTTTTAAGATAAATTCCGAAATGTTTAATTCCAAAACGTGCAGCCGCACATTGCAGAGTGTGATTCAATTTATCGCTGCCACACATCAGATGACTAATTAGTTCGTATAGATTGGTGATGTTCTCCCCGGGAATTGCGTATGGCACAAATCCGTCGACATTTATTCTGCAATAAAATGTAAAATAAATAAAATAAAATACATACAACCAAATGATAACTTCGCGACCGCTCTTATTCATGTACATTGTTGTATTTCAAGTTATTCAAAGTAATTCAAATGGTCAAATGCATTTCTAAGATAATTTCTGGCATTATGATGAAAGTGCTTTGTCATAAAAAAAAATAACTCGGATTTGTTGCTTTTGGGGAGTTAATGAATTGTGTTTGACACGAGGTTAAACAAAATATTCATAAGTGGCATAGTTGAGTGTTAGGTCGTTTTTGGGGCGATCGCCTTCTGCAATTCGCACCATTGGTAACATAGTATACGTATACCGAAGAATCAGTTTCAGAATAAAGTTCGTTACTGCAATTAACCTAACTTTGCATCCAGATTCTGCATTTGCAAACAAAATAGCTCCGATCGCATGGTTTTAGTATTAATGCGCACAAACATTATCACGTGACCAATTGAACATGTGTCATGGGAACAAAGTACTCGTCGCTGTATACACCTTCCATGAAGACTGCATGTAACTCGGGTGCTAATGCCGTAGTGAAATGACGTTGGATATTGATGGAACGCCCGCTGTAAGCTGATGATGTCAAACTGTTACAATCCAAGGGTGTTTGTCGCACAACGAGTGTGTAAACACCGTAAAGGCGGGCAAAACTGGATTGAACTGGATGTATTAATGAGCATTTCAGAAGGGGGAATTTTTATTCTGGTAAAAAAAGATGCCCATTAACGATACAAAAAAAAATACTGTATTTGTTCTTAAATTGAAAAAAGTTATAATTGCTGATTGGGAAACCCGTTTTTTGGGATTGGGTCCGTTTGATTTGGGATCGGGTCCGTTTTACTTTTTTAAATAGCAGGAAAACCCCTTAAAGTCTTATCATTTTATGACCTCAATTTGACGGTTTTTTGGTCAAATATTGGTCACATTCCACTAAAATAGTATACTTTTTGCCCATTTTGCAGATAAAAAGCCACCCCACCCACTCCTCTCCGCAAATATTTTTTGCTGTTGCAGAATTGTGTTGGTACCTCTGTTAAATCATTAGAATATATTTAATGCACATTTTATTAAAATAAAGCAATTTTAAGTATTCCATGTGAAGTGCATGGTTGAAAAATCCAGCAAAATCGCCCCACAGTACTTTCAGTACTTTGATTATTCATTGCATGAGTTGTATAGATAATCTTTTTGTACGGGTGGAGTGGAGTTATTCATATTTATAAAACTGATACATTTTATTCAAATTTAACAATGATACAAAACTAAAAAAACTAATACACCACATTTTGCTTATAAATGCAAAATATTTTTTGATTGCTGTCGTTTTCTCACAGTTTATGCTTATAATCAGACTTTAACATTATTGTAAAACATTTGAATTGTCAGTTTTGTTTATTGCCGTAATAATAACTGGTTAGGATACCGATGCGTTGGAAAAGAACTACGATGAAGAAAAGATGAGGTTTGTTTGACCACGCTTCATTTGTTGAGATGTAGTGCGTTTGTTATTACATGTATTTTTGCCCTTACTTGGCTTGTATTAATGCATTTGCATATGAACAATTTTACGTTATGTTCAGACGGTAATAATAATACATATATCTTGAAGACTATTTTGCTCAGTCTGTCAACACGATATTATTTTTAAATTGTATTGTACGATATAAATGACACATATCAATGTCAAACAATTCTAGCGTGGTAGTACAACATATTCCAGATAGAGTTTCTTTCATTCAAAAAAAGCACGCGGCTGTGTACATAGTTGTATACTGCGTTTTAATAAAATCAGTTATAATTGCACTTATATATTATTATCATGATGATAGTCAGTATTTATTATACCAAAGCACACACAGTGAACAAATGTTCATAGCTATATTACTCTCTGAGCGTAGCTATGTTACACTCTAGCTTGTATGTCAATTACATGCTTAGTACTTGTTAAAACAGATAATGTAAATAATTTTGAAAATATAAGTCCCAGAAAATGCAATATTTTTTGGTTAAGTTAAACAAGAGGTGTATGCAACATACGCGTGTATCGTTGACCATATGGTTGGTTCCATTATTGTTTTATCCTTTAATTTATCGTACTCGAAGCCGCCTATGGAGATGAAGTCTTCCGTATGTAAATGCCGGTATACCTCTCTACACCATGTCTGCAATGCAAAATATAAAAAAGAAACCGGAAGGCCCCTAAATAAACGTTTGACTCAAAACGCCATTTACATAGAAAAAATTACCAAAATCTATGTTTGTTAAGTTTCAGAACTACCATAGCTGTACTTTTGACTTAAGCGCGACACAAAAAATCGACGGACGGAAAGACGGACGGACAGGGGTAAATCTATAGGCCCTTCTCCTTCTAAAAGTGGGAGCAGACCATATTATTTAATCATTTCATCAGGCGTGTATTGCCAAAATAAAGCCCTGTTGAATAAGTTAAGCATTAGTTTATCGCTGCCGGGTTAAAGCTGTCAAGCACTGTATAGTTTCGTTATTTTGTTTATTTGCAAGACAAGGATTAAATCTGCTTTTATTGTTTCGCTACAAAGGTTCGCCCAAACTAAAAAATGGTTAAGGTTTTCAAAGCTTTGCCAAATAAACGTATCTGTATTCAGCACTTATCTCTTTTTTCTACACGTAGTTTTCGAATGGCATATATTCTATTCGTTCAAGCTTGATAATATAACACATGATTTAAAACATTTGAGGGACATTATGATATTGTCTATCACACGCGGATCGTGACGTCTCAAAATTGATCAAAATATATATAAATCAAACAACATACATCGTTAGATTTTATTTAAATCTCAGCATTAGGCAGATAATGCATACAATGAATTTAACGTGAACCCTTATACTAATGTATATATCTGCATTTTTACACTTAACGTTTGCAAAACATTGCTTTACAGTATTTTTTCTGCTTTCAATCTGCCATACGTCAGATGCAAACCAAATGTTTCATTGCCTTTTTTAACAAATATAATTGCTTCAAATGAGCACAATGGATTTACATATCGTTTAATGTTATATGGGAAGATTAATACACCATCGTTAAAAGTTTACACGGGGACGTTTTCGAAAATGTGATGGTCGAACAAAAACCGTGAAAGGCGAATTATGAGTGAAAGAGTCATAACTTGTATCATTATTTAACTGTAAACAAGCCAGATAACGAAAGAACTGTATGCAGAGCTTAATAATATCTAAAAACCTACCTCCCCAAGCACACCTTCGTTGTCCGAGTCTATGTCAAAGATGTCGGGTAATTGTTTAGGACGGACTAAAACATATTTATATGTTCATGCAACAATTCAATAATCGAAATCGCTATTTCTTATTATGAGCTACAGTTTGAATTACAAATGTTTTAAGTTTCATACATAATGAAGGCTCTCAATTATGCAATCTAAAATCTGTATTGTATCATACATATATATATATATATATATATATATATATATATATATATATATATATATATATATATATATATATATATATATATATATATATATATATATATATATATATATATATATATATATATATATATATATATATATATATATATAT
>VMBQ01001786.1:17351-35804 GCA_007657795.1 Dreissena rostriformis
AGACGCAGCTCTCTCATACAATATAAAGAAGTGAAACTCCAGCTGCTGGAGCAGTATTGAAATCTTATTATAAACAATTAGTTGGTCCTTTATTTATGGCAAGTGACCGATTGCCGAAACAGTACAAAACAGCACAATACAGCACAATACAAAACAACATAAACACAAATAAGAATAAAGCTGGGGTCACCGCCTTGGAACGGTCAATGCAACGCATTGGGGGTTTAAACCTGGTTATAGAGCGCTCAACCTCACACTTGGCCCAGCAATATTCATAATACATTTAAGTGTAAATAAAATTTAACGTCATAGCATTGTAACTCAAATTAAACAATAATAAAAGGGAATTAAAACGCATTCAATTTAATTACTATTTAATTACTCAATTGCATTGAAGATACAAGAGTAACAGAGTTACAACTTTTTGACGAACGATCAAATAAAACTATTAACAATTGTCAACTACATTCCTTCTTTATAGAAAAAGATTTGAGAATATAGCGTCACGGAGTTAATATTTTTGATAATCATTGCGCAAATACAGGAAGAAGCAGCAATAATGGTTGTAAAAAATCCATATTACATTGCTTGGTTGTTTATGTGACTGCTAAGACTCACTTCTCGAAGAAGAAAGTGTGGTTGTTTTGAAATTTTAGCAGTTTAGTTTGTAATAAAACTCAGGTGTCGCCTAGATGGCTGTCCACAATCCCACAATATTATGCAACCAATCAATCAAATTAAAATCAATCATAACATTCGTTAAAATATGTGTGCTGTTAGGATCTGACGTCATCGCATAAAAGATAATGTTTCGCTGATATTTCAGTGAAATCGTAGATTTTTCAAGGTCCGTTTTTCAATAAATCAAATCTCTCGTTAGGTGAATGTGTTTGACTTAAACCATTACACAGCAAAAACGTATACCAATGACTTGTAATGGCGATGATATATATATATATATATATTATTTTTTTTTGCGAATGTCGATACAGATTTGGCGTTAAACCTTGGTCGATAATGGCGTTATTTTTAAATATAAAAAAAAAAGTTCTGGGTATTTGTGTGAGGCTAGATATGCGATTGTTTTCACGAATACCTAATTCTCTGCTGGGTGATCATCCCCGGCTTGATACTTGTTATTATTTGAAAACCTAACTAGATATAACGAGCTTTGTTTCGGAACGCGGATGTATGTTGGCTATCATGTATTACACGAAAACCCAATACAAAGCTACCAAGGCGTAATATTCTCTTTCATATTTATAACCAACTTGGTAGTACCTATACTGTATTTCGCGAGAACATAATAGCCAGTATTAATTGAATAAATCTGGATAAATTTTATCCCGCGGATAACTTTTTCTTCAATTTTATGATATATTTTTTGAAGATAACCAAACGTTATGCGCCAGATAAGAGGTATCCATATTAACACAATTGGCTACTGCGAGCTAGTGGAATCTTTCTCGATATTCGATATCAGAAATTTTACAAAATGTAATACTAATATACATCTCTGGCTCTATATTTGCTATACTTCAAATACGCAATACCGAATAGGATATATTCAGCTGGGTATTTTTCAATCGCTCGATATTCGCAATATTTATATTGTTACCCGTTTAGCCAACTGGGGAAAACGATTTTACATTTTCATTAACATCTTAAATTTCCATCACCCAGCCAGATTCGAGTTACAACTGGTGAAATTAAGTAACGCTCCGATTTTAATTAAAAGTAAACGACGGCAATATTATTTAAATACTAATTGAAATGAGTGGTTGTTTTCTTATTGTTTTGTTTCGTATCATAAAGTGGCGATTTGTATGCTGTTGACAGAATAAATGGTATTTTCGAGATTAGCTTTCAGAGTCTCTATCATTTAATACTACTTTTGTTTCTTTAAGTGCACTATTTTTCATCTGTTGCCCTTTATAAAGAGCAGTTGTACTTCCATTTTATTTATCCTTTCGAGTAATTGCGGTATATTGCTTTCACCTGTCGAAAAACTCATGATATAATGAAGATATATAGATAGGTCTTTGGATTAACCATGTTTATTGGTAGGTTTCTTTTAGATAGTAATTTTCAAGTTAGAGTGTTTTCTTCTATTTTTGAGAGCCGCGGACAAGAGTAAGGTTGCACGTTTTGACCTAAAGATTAATAATAAGTTTAATTCCGAATCCGGGTGTTGATTGCTCATTATATGTTGATGATTTTCTGATATGTAATTGCTCAAAATCTATGCGAACTATTGAACCCCAATTAAAACAAATATTCGATAAAATTGTTAAATGGGATACTGAAAATGCCTTCAAATTGTTTAAAGTAAAACACTCCATGTGTCCATTTCTTTCTGCTAAGGAAATTTCACAAAGACTCCAAACTCTATATTTCAGCTCCATAATACCCGTTTTTGATGAAGCAAAATTCTTTGGGGAAGTTTTTAATAAAAAAAACAATATCTCAAATTACTAAATTTGTGTTATGTTTTCCTCGTACTTATATGGAATCTGATGTTACAACATTACTTGGATTATGAAGAAGTATGTTTAAATAAATTTGGAATATGGCTCGACTGTAAATGGATCTGCACGTAAATATCGCTTGCAAATGCTTGCTACTATTAACAACCAGTGTCTGCGTTCAGCTCGATAATATTCTGAGTTAACCACACGTAAGTTGCATGCTTTTTTACAAACCAAAACCGTCATCTCTTGTTAGATTCAAAGCAATATTGGCATACATGGACGCGAAACAGCCGATGCCCTAGCAAAAGAGTTTCTTGATCGCCCGATGAAAAATGTTCAGGTACCCGAAAGTTACTTTGTCCAGAAATTAATACACTAGTAAAGTCAGCATGGCAATCACTTTGGAATGTCGCAAGTTTTAACAAACAACATGATATAAAGCCTACTCGTTAGTCTGGAATATCGTTGAGTATTTCGGGCAGATTTCATACATCATATCTAGACTTCTATAACAAAAAAAGTAAGTGAATAATTCGCTTGTAGAAACATGTAGTAGAAACCCTTTATACTAAATTTGCGTTATTAACAGCACAGCGCAATGTCTGACTTTGTTTTTCAAAATTCAGAAGCGAATTATTCACTTTCTTGTTATTGAAGTCTGGCTGTGATTCTATATGCATTTCACCTATTGGAGTAGTTATTTGCGGGTCGAGGAAACTTTTTAATCAAAGACTGAGTTGATCAATTATGAGCTTACATCGTTGGTGGTTAACAATAATACATGGCTGCATAATTGAATTGAGTGTTTGCCAACCCTTGCATGATCGACATGAGTGAATTTAGATTTTTTTATTTTTGAATAAATTGTTATCATATTATTTAGCCCATATGTTTTACCGTTTAACGCAAAACGACTTACATTGCTTTGTGTTCCGTACCTACATACCTTCAGTTAGTGAAGAAAATGACCCACGATCTTGTTTATCTTGCGTAAGACATGGCGTCAATTCTGAAATGTTTACATAAAAAACAATCAATGTTGTACTATGATTAGCAGATCTTATCCTTTTAAAATTTAAGGAACGTTATAGCATTCAACTGAATGTTGATATGATATGATAAAGATGAATATAAATAATTATGTTATATTTTAATATCAATATTGAAAATAGTTAGTAATTACCGAAAAAAAAACGTTTGTTATAAAACGAAGGGGAAATAGAGAGTTTTACCTATTGCTGACTGATGATCTTGTATATTGTGTCTCCCTCCTGTCAAATCAAAATAATAATGCGACGATTATAGTCTAAAAGTCTTTGATTATACCCCCACTACCGATTGAAATAAGGGATATATTTTAATCACTATGTCCCGTTTGTTTGTCCCTCTTTCGGTCTGTCTGTTTGCCACGATAATGGTCTTGACTAAAACGCCACCATGCATGGAAAGATATCGAAACAACTTGGCACACATGTTCATTTATATGAGACGATGTGTCACGCCCAATAACCGCTTGTCTACCGTAAAGGTCAATTTCAAACCGTAAGGCAAAATATATAAACACAGCCCTTTATTCAATATCCAAAAAAGGCACATGTACGCTATATGTAGATTGACCTTGCTTTGAGAGATCTAAATATGACTTGGTCTAAATATTCAAATATAGACAATGATGTGTCGCTTGCCTATAATCAAGTTCAACGTCATATTCTGCGCTTATTTGGTAAATAGGGCTGCCCCGCTATATATTCAAACCAAGCATTGAACGATTTGCACAACTGTTCACAATTTTGAGTCGGCGAGTCCCACGCATACACAATGAAGCTGATTTCGAGTTCAATTTCGAACATTACGGTCATAATATACACTTTATTTTTTTTAAACAGTTTGCGGCTTATTATTCTTGAACATGTATTGATGGATTTATAAAAAGCACATTTTTTTAACTGCAGGAGTCGGTGTTTCGTTCACATGAACCAAGTGGCTATCTTTAAAGTTTAGGTCTTACTAGAATGTCAAGGTCAGACAGCAGCAAATTGTGTTTAATAAGGCGTTTTGCTCATTTAATAAACCATGCAATTACGGGTTTTAAGAAAGCATGGCACAAAGTTTAAACTAAACGAGAAGGTTTTGCTACAGCACTACCTTGAAATTCATACTGTGCTATCAACTATAAGTATCAGTGTTATTTATTAATATATTAACTTTTTTACTTATTAACTTATTTATTTATTTATTTATTATTTGTTTATTATATTCACCTTTCTTTTTCAACCGCCTTCTTATTTGTATTGTCACTATCACGAAGACAAATACTGCCACAAATATTGTCACACAAATTGATATGATGGTTTGCTTGTGAAGTTGCTCGTTTGTTGATGGTTTATCGAATGTTCCTGAAACGTAAGAATACCACAAATGTATTTATGGGTAAACGGAACATGCTCACAGATTTAGGCTTATTTTTATGCATGCCACTAAATTTCATAACTTGAAGTATTTGAACTATGGTAACAACAAAGATCCAATATGATTACCAGAACAATATATAAATTTTACAAAAAAAGAAGCTCAAATCGTGCTTCGAATCCGTGTCCATCTGGTCTAAAGAGTATGCCTAAACGACTCGGCGATTCTTGAGCGTACTGATATGTCTGGATTGTGCTTCACGTCATTTAAGTGATACACGTTTAGTCACAATTAAAAGAAAAACAAAGTTATCACATCGTTTCGTGTTCAAACGCTTTATAATTGCAAAGTTCAAATATATATTTCTATTTTCTAAAACGTTAAAAAGTGATATGTGTATATGACCGTTTTTTTTCCTTTTTTTATCTAACGTTCCTTTGTTGTTTTTTTTTTTGTTGTTTTTTTTAATTAAAATTTGTGACAGAAATTCGGAAAATTGTCAGCTCGTCGATCTGTGAGCATGAGTTGTTTAGTGTATCAGGCGCGTAGAAACTGACAGCATGGGCCACGGCGTGACCTCATTATTGTGGGGACAATTCAAACAATCGATAATCATTATAACTTTTAAGAAAAATTCTCTTACTATCCTCTAGTCTTTAACTTTTAAAAAAGGCCGATGCTGAAATTACATTGTGGCCCCGGCTACAATAGACATTGGGCCGCAATCGTGATCGATTTACCAGTAAACCAGCACAGCTGTACATGCGGTGTCATGTATGTTTCTGTAATTGGCGGATTACTGTACAATTCTTTCTGGAAACGGGGTAATTAACACAGTAATGCTTTAAACTATCAAAAAATAACCATTCAATGTGTGTTCCATATAGTTTTTTCAAAGAAAAAATCGTGAACACTTTCTTTACTTTTTTCTTGTTGTCTTGTCTAACAACTGATCAATAGACTTTGTGATAATTAAAGTATCTTATTGATTTTTTTCCGATAAAATGCTTGAGTTCTTTTTAAAATATTAGCATGAAATAGTTGAAGGCTTCATGGATGTTTTAAGCATGTATAAATGAGGAATTTTGTCATTTAACCAATTAAAAGAAGGTCAGTATCATGTAAGGTTAATTTTATATCGATTTTGCAAGAAGGATACTTTTTAATTGGAAATTATCGTTAGATTTAACTCGAATAAACAAATATTGGACGGTCACGTAGAATATAACGAGTGATGACAGCTTATTGGAGGCAATAAAAGTCTAGATAATAACAACAATTATCAAATTTTATACATGTTGTCTTTAATATGTGTGTGAGCAAATAATTCGTTTGGGCACCATGCCGTTTTTTTTTTTAAATCACGTCGCTATATGAAATGACGTCACGTTTTAGAATGTTTCGTCTAGTGAACTCATCTAGTTTCTTTCTTTTATAAAGCATATTTTAAAACCCATATCACACTCTTTGTCATTGTATACCCTATTACAATAAAATCACGGATTCATCGCATTGTTAGTTTGTAAAAGGTATTCTAGCAAACAAAATGTATGCACTCGTTAAAATGGAATTGGCCCTTTACTGAAACCTGAAAAATAGTCGACAAATATATGTTTACATTAAGCTTTTAATCCAGCAAATAAAATACTATTGTCCATGTGCTTCACGATCAAATGAAATAAATAAAATGTCATTTAGTAAAACGCAAATAACCGAAGAAATGACTAGAAGACTACTTACAACTACTTGTCCCTTAGTACTGTTCAGAACAAAAAAAATGTATGAAATGACAACTCTTGCCATGTAAATCATAAAAATGAATTGAAATTAAAACGTCATTTATCTACATTATTTACAGACAAACGAACACTTTTTTGAATATATTTCATGACATGTACGTTACAATTTACTCGTCAGGTTTATTGTGTTGCTTGAGTTTCTATAAATAAATGTACATATACCGGTAGACGATTGTTTTTCCTTGTCTTCAACAACAGTTGTAAAAACAGACGCGGTAACAGTGGGTGGACTATAACAAAGAACAGTGCATCATGCAAATGACAATATAAGCATGAATAAAATCACCTTAAGGGAATAACTTATAACATTGATGATCAAGTTCATTTAGAAATTATAAATTCATGTCATCGTGTGTCACTTATTTCTTTGCATCAGTAAAATATCATTATAGGATTTGTTAACAAACAACATGAACATTATATGAAACACTACACTTTGTTTTAATCATATGCAGGTGTAAAAAATTTCATATTTATATGAAGCAATTAACATTAGTGCCTGAAAGATTTTGAAAATAATTTCAATATTTTTACGACTCGCATCCCGATCTAAAAATGACTTTACGTTATATATAGAGTTGTTTTAACATAAATATAATAGCCACTATCAACCTAATAAATACCTATACTTTAAAATGAACATCGTCAAAACAGACGCAGCTGTACCTTAGCAGTTGTTGGCAAATATCAGATGTATCTGGTCTGCCGAACCCGACTGAACATTCCTTTACACAAGTGTAATCTTAAAAAATACAAAACTCATTGCAAATTTATTTCAAAGAGTTTGTTTACACTCACAATCAAGATTTGTAACTCCGAATCTACGTTATATACTTGCATTTCATTTATAGTTTTCATATTAAAGAAACATTAAAAAATCATACTCACTTAAAGAAAGTTCGTCGCCTTCTGGACAATTCTTCTTGAAACAGCGTTTATTTTCATAAAAGCACATGCTCTCTGATTGCACTGCATAACCCTTTCTTGCATCACATCGACAATACCCGTGAGTTTGTGTTAGTTGCAAATATGACGTGTGTTCACAATCAACCTTGTGCTCTGTCCTCACACACAAGTTTGTTTTTATCGTAGGGCATTCGCTAAAAACCGCCGAGGATGTGTTGCGGCGGCCATTGTACATCTCTTGTCGGTTACACGGTCGGCAATTCACAGAAGCTTTGCCACTCTCTTGTACAGATATATGAGGTTCTTCTCCTATGACAGATGACGATGATTATAAATATAAATATCTCATGTTGTATTCTTTCATTCTTAAAATGTACAATGGAAAACCGGTTGAACATTTCAGTATAATCATATTGTTTCACAATACTCGTCGATTTATGTTTTCGGAAAAGCATACCTGCCAAACAAAATATTTCTGCTGCGCATGCTTCAATAAACAAGTCATTATTATCTAGGCTTCTTGCACAGTGATATCGTGTACCAGAGGTGCAGTCTTTGCGTTTTGCCTGACAATACCAACGACAGGAGCCGTATGTAGGACAAGAGCCGTTCCATTGTTGTACTATCTTACAATACAATTCACAGTCAGGACGTTCTTTGAGTTCGTTTGGTGTCGTTTGCCGCACAGCAACCTTCAAGATATATATACAATATCGTATATGCGCATTAATAAAAAAAATCTCAGTTCCAAATCCATATATACTGATATGTATAAATATTTCATTTTGGTTTCTTTGTTTTAAATTTCCAAATTGTATAACGGTTCTTATAAAACAATTTATTATGTCTCTACCAATATTCATGCTTACATAAACATAGAAGTCATGCTCAGTTACAGAAACTCACCAATATAAAAACGAAGCACAATATCATAAAAAAATTCCACGTCAAAATGCTTGCCCTCATTTCTTCCCTGCAAAGTAAATACATTTCCAGATAAAAGTGTAAATAATGCAAATACAAAATAACTTCTGAGTGTCCGGATAGGTTATGTTAGGTTTTGTTTGTTATAACAAACATTTAACACATTTATATTGTTTCTCTTTTTGAGAAATATTAAACGTGTTGAGAACGTACTATTTAGTTGCAAGCAAGTAAAATTTGAATGACTTCTTGACAAAAGCTTCATCGGCTAAATTTGATAGGACAAAATGATAATTACAGGAGTATGAACTTAACTGTAATTGAGAAATACATATGGAAGTTTCGTATAAAAGCATTGTTAACAATTAGAACATGTTTGCTTATGCACCTTCATTTTGACCGGTATGTTATACTCAAGCATCCAAGCATGTCATATACTGTTAACAGTGAAATGCGTTTTAATAGTATAAAACATATTGATCAAATACCAAATATCCATGTCATTTGAACACATTCGATGTCTTACCCNAAAAAAAATAAAAAAAATCGTGAAAATTAAGTAATTGTAAGGTGTTTTAATACAGGTATAATGGATTTGAAATGAGTTGACCGATCATACCATATCTGTATGCTCTCAGCGAAAGACGAGCATATAAGCGCAAAGAGGAGCCGTCCATGCAAATTCCAATTTTGGAATGCGTTTGCGTGGGTCTGAAACAAATTTTCCCTGAAATCGTGTCCGGCCTACTCGATGTCCTTCCGTCCTTTCATATGCGATGCCGTCCTTCTGTCCGTCAAGCTTTTCATTTCCGAGCGTGATCTTAGACACTTATGATCTGAATCTGATGACACGTTATATTCAGCATTCCTATAGGTTTAACATGCGCATCGTTAAAGGTCGTTTTGGTACCATGATTATTCAGGGATTTAGTGCAATTTAATTATTTATATGTCACTTATCGTATCCACGAAAGAACTCAGGCATTAAATTGATAAACTGGATATGCTGCATACCAATATGGTTGATATGCGCTTCGTTGTCAGGTCGTTCCGGTCAAATATGTGGCCTGGGGGTTATTGTCCTTTTCTATTATTAATATGTCATGTTCTTATTTTTTATCCGTTTCCACGAGAGATCGCATGAAATAATGATAACACATTCTGGAACTATAAAAGCATTTCCTTTAATGGTGTACATGCGCATATTGTCAGGTCGTTCCGATTCGTTGATATTTATGATAGGGAGTTATTGCCTTTTGAATAAAATTATCTTTCCACGTTTGATCTCGAAAATTAAAGACCCCAATTTTATGACACTTGGACATTGGGGGGGGGGGGGTANGGGGGGGGGGGTAATGCGTATATTTTCAGGTTGTTCCGCTCAAATAGTTTTTCATTATATGAACCGAATTTATGAAACTTTATACGCAGTATGCGTACAATTATTACGTGTGAAAATAGTCATGTCAGTCCGCTCCCATAAGTGTTCATGTAGTTATTGTCCTAAAATAATATTGCGATACCGCACTTGATCACAATCACTAAGGACCAAATGTGTTTGAACCTTTTTTACTACATGTTATAAAGTCGTTCCGCACAAATGATCTTTAATGGAATTATAACCCTTTCATAAGTAAAAACAAAAACAACATTATCTAATTAAGTTTGACTTTTCCGTGTGTGATTTCGCTACACTCAGGAAGTCATGGTCCGAACTTTATGATAAATCATATGCATTAATCGCATGAAGTCTCATCGGTTTTATTCGAGTCTATATTCAAACACTGTTATGCACATTATGGTAATCCATTTTAAACACACGCACTCATTTATATTAATACGACTGCGTTTCAAAATGCCAAGACACTCGCGTCTTTGACCTGAATGATGCAATAAAGTGATTTCGCCAGCAGGCAAGCGCGTGTAGTTTCGCGATTTGTTTTGCACATTCAGTTAAAATATTTATAAAAAAAAACGCGGTATTGGGTTGATAATTGTGGCTTTTGTTCATATACGGTACATTGATTTGCAATGTCAATATTCAATAAATGTATATATTGATTTGAAATGTGAACATTCTATTTATGTACCTATCCAAATTTAAGAACAAATGAACGATAAGTGCAAGCCCCAAAAGTAGTCCGCTTTGTAAATTAAGTAGCATTGTAAACGCTACTAGGCATGTTAAGAACAAGTTTACACGAACGTAATATTTTCTTCTATAAAATCATCTAGCTGTAGGATCAAATCAGTGTGTTCCTCGCAAGTTTTCTTAAACGAATGATCTGAATTTGAAAAATGTATTCGCAGCATAGGCTGGACATTCATATATTGTCACATCATTCGGCTTCATTTCAGGAAAATGTCATTGTTCCAAAAATGCAATGAACACGCTTAAAATGATGTCTTAAACATTACCAGATATAATAGTTTTATAACACGGGAAATTAGATATAACATTTGACAAGACTTATAAATATAACGGTTACATTTTTAAACATATATATTTTTTTTATTTGATTTGTAGATATATTGTCGTGTCTTTCAATATCAGTGCTTTGACTGTTTTTGAAAATAGTTTCATTACGCAAATTGACATAACGATCAATGCAAAAGAGATAGTGAGCTTGCAGCAATTATATGTCATGTCTTATCAAACATTTTCTCAAACTTACGAAACACAGACATTTGAATTTACTAATACGTGTATGTAACATATAACATGACGGCTATACGATACGAATTCATATTGATGTTTTACGTTCTACTGTTCATTGACAAATCTGACAGGAGTAGAAATTAAATTAACACGAAGATGTCGGAGCTTTAATGACATGATAACGATCGATTTGTATGTGTAACATATTGCTTTTTATTAAAGTATTTATGAGTTCAAGACCATGAAATATGGCACAAGATGAATTAAATGAAAAATTATTACTTGTCGAATTTAATTATATGATCTTATGAAGTAAACAAACGAAAATACCCTATTGTTGTTATTCCGTTACGATTCGTTTTAAAACACGCAGCGCTGTGATCACATAATTCTTGCGCGTATTTATTTTTGTAAAACTTCATGTATCAAAAGGTATATATTTTTCATATTCGAATCATATCTCGTTGAGAAAGAGTAGAAAATGGGTCATTCTGAGCTGATTGTATTTATATTAATCTTCACATCGTGGTGGTGAATTCATTAAACTATATTGTATTTATATATGGACAGGCTTGTGGTAAACACATGCTGCGTAGAAGAAATGTAAGATATGTTTGTGTGATAACATCCTTTTCTTCGTATATTCAGCATGATGGCTCCAACAGATAGCCGAAAAAGAATCAGGTTCGCGAATTAAGAAAATAACTTTTTGCGAACGCTACCGGGTCAGGTCTAGTTACGAAAAGGAAGATACAGGGTTCAAGTGTAAATATATAAATTAATAGCATTCAATTGTTTTTATAATCAGTTTACAGATTGTGTTTATTTCAAATTAGAGTAAAGGAGCACAAAATGCATGTAGGTCGATGTGTGGTCTTCCGAATAGTTTAAGCATATTTTTGACATACGTGGCGAACTACTACAACGCAATTTTTCTATTAAATCGGCATTCACGGAAAAAACATGAAATATCATTGGAACCAAACATACACCATAACAATCATTTTTGTCAACTAAAAGTAAGAGGAGCTTTAATCTAGGTTGAAAAGAACTCTGTTTCATTTATTGTGCTATCCAGTCAATGGTTTTTGAAAGACTTATCTTCAATACTAACTTGAATTCTCAACACCGTGGTGTATACGTAAAAACTAGTTATATTTGGTTAAGTATTTTAGTCATGATTTAAGTGATCATAATTCTTCAAATTATTATTAACAACAGATTAACATTAAATATTTCTCACTTGGCAATAAGCACAATATATTATACGCGTAAGGAAAGGCCAAAATAAATGTAGTTACATTCTGTAATCGTGTGTATAAATCCTGAACCGACCCGACCCGAAATTCCTTGGATTGTGTTAACTTTTAAACCGCCGACCCGACCAAAGAAATTGCTCGACTTGTTTCATCCCTATCTAGCTAACTGCAACACAAAATACCGTGAATGTTTATTCATGTTATCTGCTGATTGTCTATCGAGATTATCGTATCAAGTTTAAGACGGTTTACGAATTCATTCGTTAAGTCTGTTGATTGTGCGCTTTCAGACATGAAAGGATGCATACGCCAGACTGTCAATATGCTTACAGACACAATGCAATGTTTTTTTCCCCAATATAATCTTATATCATAAATACGCACAATTAATAATTAAACATGTATGTATGAAACTTATCTCAATGTTTCGAATGCGCATAATCACATAAAAACCAAGCCATCGGCTTTCCTTCTATAGGAGATTTAAACCTTCAACGTTGTACAATAAAATAAAGCCATATTATTGCATAATAGTTAACATACTTTAACACTAGCCAGATTACATTATGATTCTACTTTCATGTTACCGAGCGCTGCTCTTTTATTAAACGTAAGTGACCAGTTGCATGAACAATACATTTAACAGGACATAAAACGTACATCAATTAAAATGCGGTCATCCGCTTGGAAAAGTAAATGCAAAGAATTTGAGAATAAAGCTGTCAAAAGGCGCCAAGAAACAGAACGTTGAACACTTATTTTTTATAAATCATTCTCCTTGATGATCAAGGGAGAAAGAAACACGCATTTCTCCAATTCAGTTCAAAGTCACAATAATATTGATAGCTGCCACTGATATATCCGAGCAGTTTTAACTAAATACACATTTCTTAGATTGTCTATTTAAATTACATAAATCTAAGAAAATCGATCCAAAAACATTAAGAATCATAAACACAATATTTTTTAATCAGCAGATCTTAAGTAAGAAACATATTTTCACATATATGACATTGTTTGGGATCACAAAATAGGACATCATGAAAAACATGAAACCATTGTACAATACGACCATATGTTAAAGCAAAAGCGGTATACAATTCCTCGGTGGACTTTTAACGAACCATTTTGTTCTCATTGTTAAAAATGTATTGGGCAGTTAAAAACGTATCCATATATTAATGGTCACCTTTCGATTTCCATATACGGGACATGTGTCGCTGAAGTTTATCATAAATCAAATAACATTTGCCAAAAATTACCTGATTGTGTTAACTTCTGTCTGTAGCCTTCCCTGTGTTTATGTAATTAAATATTCCATTTGAAGTTATTCTTCACATCTAAAGTTATTACATAAAACATACGATTAAAAACAAATGCACCTGTAATTTCACGAGGTTTATCAACCAAAGGTTAGGTCATAGATAACGGAAGTATTAAACAAGCGTGTATCAACAAAAATTGTGCACGACATTGCATAGTGATTACAGAGTAAACTAAACAAAAGAGAGGTCTGATGGAATGTTTAAAACCGTGTTCTAACTTAAAATGCTTCTTTTCCCCATTTAATGTACTAAATAATTGTATATATGCTTTCACACGTAAAGTTAATGCTCATATAAAGCAGCTTTTTTTCTTCAATTTTTCGTTAATATATNCATAAGCAAAAATAGAGATGCTTAAGCAAAAAATAGAGATGCTTAAGCAAAAAAAAAACGCAATATATATTTATTGTCATTTTGTAATTTGTGTGTTGTTTGTTTTATGCTTAAGTTTAATGTAAAACAAAGAAACCTTATTTTTAGATTCTTCATTTTGTGACTTTATAGCGATAAAAAAAAAAACTTGATTTTAATCTAAGTTACAATTACAAAATGGCTATCAATAAAGACATGACATATGAGTTAAAATCACTGTTTACAGGTAATCTGCGTTCCTATGTATTATTAAAGTTTATATATATATGTGTGTGTGTGTGTTTGTATACGTTGAGTAATGCGTTAAAAAAAATATATAATTTCACAATCTACTACATAATATATTTGCCACTGTATATGCCAATATTTTTGCTTTCTAGTTTGCTTTTTTATTGTATATAAGTTTGTTTTTTTTAAGTTCGACATATTTTTTAACAGACAGACGAGTCGTGCTTTTAAATTTTGGTTCTTGTCAATTTGTTATTTGATTCATGTGGAAGTTCATTTTGTAATTCTTTTATGCGCCCAGTTCTTTGTTTACTCGAACGATGACAAACGGTGGGTTTGGCTCTTGGGCATGACACTTTTGAAACACGATCAGTTGTATGCCATCGGTAATTCTCATTCTCCAAAGCGGTGATCTTCGTTTTAATATTGTATGTATACGGTGTGTTTTGTTTTTATAAAAGTACTGAATAAGAACAAGAATGTTTCTCTTGAAAGAGTGTCTGGAAACCCCTCAAGTTATTTACGAATTTATCTGGGGAAAAAAGAAAAGAAAAACCCGCAACAATGAATACCTTTATCGTTTTATGAATTAGTGAGTTTATATTTTGAATATTAGAAATAAAAGAAACCTGGATGAGTGAGAAAAGGCGCAATTGTTACAATGATTAAGACTAAAAACCTCTTCATCCGCCCTAAATACTTTAATCTGTCCACTTGTAAAATTAGAATAGATGTTAACCGCGTGCATTTAGCTTGTCTACGCGTCGATATATCCTGCGATGAGGCATGTGAGTACAATACAAAACCGGTATTATCTAAATGACAAGGTCGAGCGTTATCAGAAATGTACCAGTTTAGACCATTTACATGAAATTAATATGCGTGCATAGCGCTATCAAGAAAGTGTGTGTTTGGATTGGGGGTATCTTGTTTTGCACCTGTCCGTCGGATCGTCGGTCGGTCTGTCGGTAGATTCCGTACGCTATCGAAAGAAATGTGTTTGACTTGTAGTTAACAAATTTGGAATGCAGGTTAGTTGGTAGGAAAGTAAACAACCTATATTTTAGATATTGTACATGTCAAAGATCAATTTGCTTGTGACATGACAAGTCCGCACGATATGTTAAGAACGTTTATACCTTAGATCATTAAACTTGTAAAGCTGGTTACTGAAGAGGACACGAAGCTGCCTATCATTTTTGTATTCATAATGTTGAACATCAGAGTCACAGGGACGTGTACAATTAAAACTGCTTTCTTCAGACCGTTTTACACGTTTCCGAAGGATATCAAGCGACCGCTTTGTATAATTATCAACGAAATAAGTATTCTGGTTTCTTGGGAGGAAAGGAAAAAACAGTTCCACTTTGAGGTTAACCAATGAAAGGTTGATCACATAAAAACCGTCCACACAATAACTGATATCGCATTAACATGGGAAGCGGACAATTACAACGAGCGAGGCCTGGTATAGGGGAGATAAACCGGGGTTAGGGTTAGGGTAAGGGTTAGGGTTAGGGGTCGGGTTAGGGTTAGGGTTAAGGCTAACCCAAACCCTAAGCCGACCCCTCACCCTAGCCCTAACCCTAACCCTCTAACCCCCTCCCCCCCCATGCGCATTACAATACCAGGCCTCGCTCGTTGTCGTTATCCGCTTCCCCATTAACATAGTGTCGTGCAAGGCAGTATATTTGTTAGTCTTGATGGAATGAAAAAACATTTCAATTATTTCCTAACCATGTATTAATAAAGACATGCAGTATTTACATAAATGTATATATTTGTGAATCGAATGCTTGTCGGGTTTTCGCATACATGCATTACAACAATTTATTGTTACATCTTGCATTGTATATGTACATAGAATTTTATATCGAGAAGACCTAAATGGCCATCATATTATTTGTATGTACGTGATATATTGAAAACCAGTTCACCAAATGAAAAACACATACTGAATTTGATAATAACCGTGCTGCAGTCGAGACACACGGATTCTTTCGTTTCACTTGAAATATTTAGATTTCTTACTTACATTAAAAGTAGTATCATTGTCAAATACTATATGGGGAATAATTGTTTGTTCAGTATATAGAAAAAATGCAGCAGAGTTGTCGGTAATAAGTATCGCGATATTAAACTTATTTAGCACTTTGTACCAAAATATGTATACTGATTATATATTTGGTTTATTAAACATGCAATCCTTATATTTTTTAATGTGAGTTGAACTTAAACATAGTGTCAACACCTTGCAGCCCTTGTGGTTGTTAAAGTTCACAAAACTGTTAAACTTGCTTGTTTTCTTACTGACTGTGCAGATGAAATCGATGTTATTTCACAGTTGTCAAACGAGCATGCTGTTATTCAACAATCTTATACAACTTCAGGGTAACGGACAATATCATTATTTTGAAAGCGATCTCGACACGGACATGTTCACGCATGAATTTATTCTCCTTTGCTATTTGTGTGCACACACTACATTTCGAAGAGGTTTAAACCCCCCACTCTTCAAATACATTAAATCAATATGAAGAAATAATCGTTTACAGTGGGCGTATCGACCAACATACAATAAATGGGTTGGCTCTGCAGTAAATAGAGAAGTACTATAGCGTATACGATGGCACAGATTTGACATTTGCATTTATGTGTATATATGTCGTTATCACGACTTAGTTACTCGTTATTAACACTCAATAACTCGTTCCTTCGACTTCATAGTTCGTGGGAACGATGTAATTTACTCGTACGAATCAATAACTAAGACGAGATTATGAGTTGGTCAGTCTTGAGGACGAGTAGGTTATTCGTAGGAACGACTTATTTACTCGTGGGAACGACATAGCTTAATAGCCCCAATAACTTAGTAACTTGTGGGAACAAGATAAAAAACTCGTGATTACGACATAATCAAGTAAAAGAAATGCATGCTTGAATGCATGTTTTAACGTCGCTGATGCAAGTGAGGCTCATATACTATCGGACGAAATAAAAAGGGTGTCGTTCCCACGATTTACTGAGTCTTTCCCACGCGTAAGCCATGTCGTAACCACGAATAACTGAGTCATTCACAGGACTAACTAAATCGTTCCAAAGAGCTAGTGATCCCGTTCACACGACTAAAGTCGTTAGAACGTGTTACTAAGACGTGGGAGAGAGTTAAAAAGTACGACATTTATATGGTGGAACAGGTGTGACATGTGGATGGTTTGATTAATGTCTTTCGCAAAACTTCTCGTTCCTGGGATTTAAGTGGGAACGAGGTAACGTATTCTTCTTCAATCATAAATTATGGTCTTTTAAGAATTTAAGAAGACAGGTGCTTTCACATATTGCAGTACGGGGTAAGCTCTTTGTCGCTTATTTCGTTCAATTAACAACGCCATGCGCAATTTGCCGTAATGACGTAACTTGTTTTAACTGAGTGAATGTAATTTATTACACGGTGAATATTGCAAGTTGATTTTATTCTAATATTGTCTATTTATCCGCAAAATAACGTGTGATGAAATGTACAACAAAATCATAGATGAATTCAAGTTAAATTTAATTTCTGTTTCAACTTCTTTATGTATAGACAATCCCAGAATCGATAATATGGGCGCCGCCATATTGGCTATTACGTAACCCGCGATTGAAAACGGTACTGAAGAATTTGACAGATTACAACGTTATCATAGTGTACACCCGCTTTATTCCAATAAACAGTACTTTATGACTTCGCACATTAGGATTGAAAACAAGTGAAACATGAAACCAAGTGTCGATATGTATCACATCGTAAATCAATATAATTTAAATAAAAAATATACACGATAGATTCATAAAATATGTGTCTCTGCAACAATATTCAGTGACAACACGTAATGTTTAAGGCCGAGTTGGCATTTTTAAGCATACCTTTCAGTAATGCCTTTGTATAAAATTTAATTATTTCTTTATGGAATAAAATTATTCAAGCATAATTATAAAGGTATAGAAATATCTAAAGTCTGAAGTAAACGTTGTGATTTTAGCGTAAATAGTGCCGGAGATATTAACAAAGATCTATCAATATATAAAGATTGGAAACATCCATTCAGACCAATTTTTTTT
>VMBQ01001786.1:36175-109055 GCA_007657795.1 Dreissena rostriformis
AAAAAAAAAACACGAACTATTATGTGGTTGTCAGATCGATAACAGAAACTCTTTAAATCCTCAAATATATTTGATAAAACCGTTTCGCTTCCTTGTTTTGCGTAGGAACCTATACAAACATATATAGGTCCATGTTTATTTCTTCAGTACCGTTTTGGAGGCGCGCGAGAGTATTCAGGGGCGGGTAATCCGGGATCGTATCGATTTCTGGGATTGTCTATTATTAAGTTCTACAAATATACAATAGTTTTACATTTACAAATTCGTTCGTATATGAGTTATATAATAAACAGTCTTATTCCGCAAATAGCTACATGACTGGACATTTCTCCGTCCGTCTTTCTCGCGCTCTGCCCAGCAAGTGACACATAACACACATCCAAAATATTCGCTCAGAGATCGCGCATGCAGACAGATGATGAAGGTTAAGGGGGCGAAAATAAGTGCATCTTTCGTTGCAGTATATTTAATTAGGAATTTAAAATTTGCGGAGCACTGAGATACCATGCCACATTCATGGACCACATAAGTTTAAATGTAGAATATGCAAGAAAGAGTCCTACAGAACAACAGAGCCAGACTCAAACAGCAAATCAAAGCAACGAACCAAACAATAAAATGTACAGCTGATGTATTTAGTGTTTTGATTTTATTTTATTATTTCTACATAGACAAGCCTGACATATAATTGCTATGAGTGCTACTTAATTACACGTTTTTTTTCCGTATATGTCATGATGCTAGTTTCTCACGTTTTTTTATAAAAAAAATAAACCATTATATGTGTTACGTCATTTCTACTACGATGTCTCTGCATTCAATTTCAATTGTATTCAGCACTTACATACATGATAAAAAAAGATGTGGGTCGGAATGAATTCGTTATGCATTTGGCATATTAACATTACTTAAAATTAGAAGGCAATGTTAGGAACGAACGAAATCATCTATCTAAGTTAACCAATACTTTATTCCTCAATACAACAGTCTTAAATAATATGTATTCACATAGGTATAAAAGAGAAAAAAAAATACATGCATATATTGATCACTTCTACTGAAATCATATCGTGTATTGCATTTGCACAAATCTTTCTATCCACTACAAATTTACCTTTTGCGATTATAATATAGTGACCAACTCAGAACTGGTTTAAAAGAAGGTCGTCCAATATGTGTCACATCAAAGTCACATACATGTTTCAGTATCGTTATGGTAAACGCGTCAAATGTCATTGTATTAAATAAACAATTAATAGTTAAGTTTGCATAGAAAACAAACATCAATCGATATGCATCTTTTGAGCAGGTGTCAGGTATTCCAAATTGCTTCATGTATTACGAATCGCAATAATGGTAGTATTTGGATACAGCAACCTTATAATAGTATCGAACCGGCTTTACCCTTTTTTGTTTTTCATTACACTTATATTGCACGTATATGTGATTGTTTTAAATGTTTAACTGGCGTGGTACGTCGACATTATCTTTTTTGTTTGTTTGGTGGGTTTTCATGTACCTTTCGCTTTCTAGAGCGGTACACACTTCGTTACGCCGTTTTTTTTTTAAATCTTGGCATCCTCAACATCTATGGCGCCTCGATATCTGGAAATAGTAAGCATAGTATTCCGTTTAGTAAGCATAGTATTCCGTTCGAGGCATATTCAAACATAAGTATGTTCATATGTGTTGAAATAAACAGGTAAGAATTACACTGTGTTTATAATACCGTCGAATGTCTTATATTACACACACTAAATGTTAGCGTTAAGTATGTGAGAAAACATATAATAATACAATTTAATAATATACCAATTAATAAAAATATTAAAAAATGATAACTCTTGATTTCCTCAAGAGAAAATGTTTTTAAAACATTCGCACCAATGCGGAATTCATTCACGACAGTTATTTCGCATAAACCCTTCTAACATAGGAAAGAGCTGTTTATCATTCGGAAGTCATGTCCCAAAATGTGCTTAAAAGGAAGTTAGTTCCAAAAAGGAGGGTTAAACCGTTATAATTCGGCATTAAATGAATTAAAAGACATACAAACGCGTCGAGATATTAAAAAAATCGTGATTTATGTTATATTTTACTGTAAACATGCACAAATACAGTTTATTATCAGAGAAAATGATATTCGAACATCCAACATCTTGAAGGTCAAGAAATTAAACAACAAATTTGTTGACGGTTTTGCTTCAATAACTTTTTTATTCCGACGTCAACGGTATCGAAACAAAAATTCCGAGTGGAGCACAAACACCGTAGAGCCGAAAGGGCTTATTTATTTAAAAGAAATATAAATATAAACTGGCTTACCGGGTGAAAATATCCGCTTCTCCTTCACGAAAAACACGAAAACGACGCCATTTTGAAAGTTAAGTTCCAACTCACCTCACTTAAACCCGGTAAGCTCACGTATACGCATGCCCCCCTGAACAATATTTTTATTTTAAATCCCATGAAGACAATGAAATAAAAGTTTGATTGAATAATAGTGCAACAAGTTATTGCGTTATCTGATAACAAGAAGTTGCGTTCAAGATTTGTACGGAAGTTGTGCTAATACGCACATGTTTTTATTGTTTAATGTTTTGCTAATTTTATCAACTACTAGAATACACTTTTTATACAATGTTTTTATTTTTGTATGTTGGTCAAATCATTACAGCAAACATCACGATTTGTTTTTAACATAAATATAATTCCTGCAACATTAACGTATTTAAACCAGTAAAATAAATTTGTTTGTCAGTTAAGATATTGTACAGCTTTTACAATGTAAACACTTTAATTCATTAATGATCGAAAAGGAATAAATATTGGCTGCTTCCCGTTTTGGTCGAATTATGACCGTTTGTCTGTGATTTAACTAACGATTGTTTAGTCACATACTTATCGTGTAATCAAACACCATTTGTTTATCCTTAGTTGATTTTCCTCAAATTTTTACAACTGAATTACCTCTATGTGTCGCTGATCTCAATGAACGGAATTATAAATGCGACCAGTTTTTGGTAGAATAATTGCACAACATAATATTTAGTCACACAAAAACTGTGTACTAAACCATTCTTAAACAACTTCGCGGATTTCACTTAAACTTTCAAAGCTGAAATGAACCTAATAAAAATACGTTATATTTGAAGCTAGGCTATATACCTCTACGAATAAATCGTTTTGGAGATATTTTTTAAAAGTAAAATAAAAAACAACAACATGGTCTGAAAAGGCATAATGGTGATACTGTCCAAAAATCAAATTGGACACGAAATCCAACATCATTCTCTTCTTTACATCATAGAATTCTGTTGTAAAAGTATCCAAACAATGTCGGGACTCTTTCGGGAAAATCGAAAGACGGTTAGGAAATTGTTAATTCGTTGTAGGGACGTATTCGCTTTATTAATAAAATAAATAAATTTTCTAATCCGTTCTAATCTGTCTTAAAAACAAGTATTGTATAGCAGGCATCTTTGATCTCAACATTGACAAACTCAAAATATACAGACGATTTTGTTCATACCCATCACTAATTTAATGTTAAAGGTATCTTGAGATACATGTAAAACACGTGCATTACGACCTTAAATATAACTATTTTTAAATTTGTTGATTTGAAGCATCATTACTCATATCTCCTATGCGGCAATCTGGAATAAAAATAATTATTTGAATAAAGGAAGATACACAGCCGCTATTTGCTGACTTAATTATAAGACAATACAGACAATATTACAAACTTAAATATATAGATGTTAAAGTGCTTCATAACTTAAGGATGCGAGTAAGTGTAAAAACCGTATTTTAATTGGTTATATCTTGATCCATTTTCGTGTCAACATTAAATCTATATCCTTTTTGCTACTGCCACTGTGTTGACAAAAAATGTATTTCAGTAACAAAGACATCACGGAAAGAGTAATATTACATGAAATTCCACGTATTGTAATGTCCGAAATACACTTCATGTGCGATGTTCTCGGGTTAAGAATATATAACCAAGTCGCCTATTTCACAAAAGGTCTTGTAAATTCTGAAAAGGTTCTCTTTTTTTAAATGCATTACTGAAAGTAACAACAGCTCCAAAGCCTGGTAAGTTAATTCAGTGCCCTTGAGGATTTATATGATGGTAACTTTGACTCGATACGACTGCTTAAGATCCAAAGACACGTTGATTAATGATGTAAGGCATTGTTAACTTACCATTTGTGAGTAGTAACGGCACTATTAAATTAAATATACTGCTATTTATCTTTGCTTCTGTTTTATGAACTTCAAAAAATAAAAATAGTGGGCTACACACTATTCCTCCTTTTAGTGTTTTATACGGAATACCGTTAGGGCCATCGTGGTTACACATTAAAAACCCGAGGGCGAGAATGCGAAAACGCAAGAGTACGATGACGAGAGTGCGAGAATACGATGACGATAGTGCGATAATACGATGACGAGAATGCGAGAACGCGATGGCGAGAATGCCAGAACGCGAGAGTACGATGACGAGAGGGGTAGAATACGATGACGAAAGAGCGAGAATACGATGACGAGAGTGCGAGAACGCGATGTCGAGAATGCGAGAATGCGAGAACGCGAGAGTACGATGACGAAAGTGCGAGAATACGATGACGAGAGTGCGAGAATACCATGACGAGAGTGCGAGAACGCGATGGTGAGGATGCGAGAATGCGAGAACGCGAGAGTACGATGACGAGAGTAAGAGAATATGATAACGAGAGTGCGAGAATACGATGACGAGAGTGCAAGAACGCGATGACGAGGGTGCGACAATACGATGGCGACAGTACGATATGACTATCGCATTGTCGCCATCGTGATATCGCATTGTCGCCATCGTACTATCGCGTTATCGCACTGTCGTCATCGTATTCTCGCACTCTCGCATTCTCGCAATCGCGTTCTCGCACTCTCGTCATCGTATTCTCGCACTCTCGTCATCGTATTCTCGCACTCTCGTCATCGTACTCACGCGTTCTCGCATTCTAATCCTCTGGATTTGTATGTGTAACCACGATGGCTTAACGTTTTTCCGTAGTTTTAACATCTACCATGTGTACACGTATTTCCTAGATAGAACATTGTTTAAGCTTAAGATTAGCGATATGATATCTGCGTTCGCAGATATATCTAGATAATGTGAATTTATTACATTGGCGAAACTAACGTTATCATCTACGAGCACATCATATTTAAAGAGACGTTTTCAAAACATATTTCACATATATACCAAAAATAAAAGAAATTCGCATACTAACCTGCGAGTTAAAACAATGGACACATACGTGAATAATTTATTTCGTAAATTTTTAATAAACATTTGAGATTGAAAAGAAATGAGGATCATTTGACGCTTATTGATTAAATAATTCAATCCCCTCCTACCACATGCATACTGTAAAGAAGTTATTTAGGAGAGGCTAATGTGTAAGCCTATTGAACTATTTTTATCGATTTCTTTTTTCATGTTTTGATCAGAGCATTTGTTTTAATATATTCACATTACGATATTGAAAGACATTTACCTCAACATATACACACAAGCCATCATCTAGCCCAAATAAGTCCAGAAGAGATAAAGAATCACATTGCTATTTCCTTTTTTATATTTTTCATTTGTCAGTTGTATTTTTCGTGTTTCGTACAAATCACCGAAGTCGCGCACAGACTTATTACACCAAGTTTAAAATATTGTCGTTTAACGTCGGATTTTGTAATTAAACGGTTTATAAGAATCTTATTTATTATTTTATTATTTATCACTCAAACATACCTCCAATTTCTATCTTATAATGCATCACATGTATCCTTATCTCCCAGGTAGACAGATTAATACTGGACAACCTAATGTTGTGTCCTAGCCATATGTAAAAGAACATTATCAAATAAATAGCCGAACAGTCAGACTACATTTTTTTTAAACATACAAATTAAACATTAACATGAAAGCAAATATGATAAACCAATTACGTATAAGAAAGTATGGCGGTGTTATCCCCACACAACAATAAGAAACTGTTTTAAAATTATACACAAGCACATTTATATATAATATACATACCGATATTCCGATCTTTAGCTTAAATTTATTATTTGTTAAGTCGCTTTCTATCAATACTCGTACGTCCGCGGGTTATAAATTGAACATTTTTTACGGCGAAGGTCAAACTGTTTCACAAACTGAATTTATAATGTTATTCTCTTCACCACATTACGTGTTCCTTGTATCAATATGATATCAAATGATAAAATTATAAAACTAACCAAGACCATGTCAACTGATAACTATACCTGTACACTATCGTTGTTTTATCTTCATCATATAAATTGTACGCATAGATACAATGGAGTTTACATAACCACTTGGCAAAGGATTTTAATTGTTATAGCGAATAGTGAAGTCGACAGTGAATCATATAGCGTAAACGGTGGAGTTATATAAGAGCAGTGTTTACTCCTTCATTAAATTATGCATACTAGTCGTTATTATTTATTTTTTTAACAAAACAAATGTGTGCGCCATGAATTGTATGTTTTAAAATTATTGTATGACTATGTAAATTATTTCTAACATACATTATTGAAATTTTATCGAAATATAGCAGTAGAGCCTTATATCAATGTGTATTTATTAATATAGAATGCTACCTTAGGCGGTATAGCTAAGATGGGTTTTGACATAGATTTCTTGCGATAATTATATGCAACTAAAATAAAGTTAAAGTCATATTATATACATATGTTATATAACTGACCGTATTTATGCACTGGTTTAATGATAGCATGTTAAAATCAGACTTATATATCAGTGTTCACGTTACCCCAAAAATGCACGGCCTGGAAAAAAAGTTTCGCCAACGAAGATTTGTGTTGAGTCCTAATATGTGGATCCATTCCCTTTGAATCAACGGGCTATGCAGATGTGCGATTCTGGAGAAATCATTGCGTAAGTATATGATTTATATGATTAAACGTAAATATACGTTTACGGCGTAAACGTGAACCCAAATATATTAATCAATACAAACCGTGTGTTAGCCAACAAAAACCTGTCACTCTCAACGTAAATTCAATAGTGCAATTGATCAGTTGCGAAATCGGTAACCACGTATCGATATTATCTGCTTGTGTATGTGTGCGTCCGAGCTTGAACGGAATGTTACTTTGTCATTAATTGTTCAATTTTAAATAGCTAACCACTAATGTTTACTAGCATGCGACGATGTTTTGCGTGTTCCTCCCTGCCTTAAAGGTCAAGGTCACACTAAGAAGTAAAAGCTAACATTTGACCATTCAAACGGCTTTTCTCGAATTAACTTTGTCATCTTAAATGCAATTTTAATGGAACTTACCACAAAGGTTAACCACCATGAGACGATGTGTCGAATGCAACACCCGGTTGCCGACTTTTAAGTCAAGGTCACAGTAAGAGGTCAAATCTCAAATTAAGTAATAAACAGCTTGCCGAGACTATTATTATGCAATTTTAAATAATTTGCCCCAACTGAACACCATACAGAGACGGCGAGTAAAGTGCAACACCCGTCTCCTGACTCAAAGGTCAAAGTCACAATTAGAGGTTTAAAGTCAACTTTGACCGTAACGCAGCTTTCCGGAGTATAACGTTGTCAACAAAGTTTGAATACGATGCTATTATTACTATGTTTATATATCGAACCCCCCCCCCCCCAAAAAAAAATGGTCTGATAATGCAAAGTATGATCCGTTCTATCACAGTACGAAAATATTGTGTCTAAGTTTCAAGTACTTAATGAGGTGTAACCGACCAAACTGGCAGAAATATTTACTGATTATTATGTTAAGTGTTCATTTAAGAATGGAATTGTTATAATAAATCGTAAACCATTGAAGTGAATATATATAAAAAAATAATAATTACTTGTCACCAAAACATGTAGGGAAACCAATTTATAAATTCGACAAAACTAGCGCTGTCGTTAATGCCGCTGCTCAATGACACGCAAATGGCGTGGTCTTAAATCTTGGAAACAGTGTTTCGGGATGAAGCCCGATACACAAATACGTTTAAACACATCGCAGAGGACATATCACTGCATTTAAGAAAATATTCATTCAAAATACAATCACTAACCGGTGATTTATTTAATTTTAAATGTTTTATTGCATAGTTAACTTCTTCAACAGATATAGGTACGTAAAGTTTGGGAAATGCAGAATTCCCAAAGTTAAAATTATAATTTAAACAAAAACCTTCTGCTTCAGTATTACAAAAATCAGACATATTGCTGCTAAGATTTTCCAAAAAATCTTTGTAAATTCTTGTGAAGATATTTTAATTTAAATGACGCTATTTCGTATTTGAAAAATCGCCAAAATGTATGTTTTCTTAAATGTTCTTTCTCCTACATCGTTTGCTTATAATAACAGATTTTCTTTTTGCGAATTAAGTCCTTATAAAATCTCTTACTTTTACATTAAAGTTCTCTTTTTCTTTCTGTTTTACTCGAGTTAAAAATACGAAGAGCGTCGTGGTACGAATTTTGTGCAGTACCACACTCGTTAACAACCCAGTCTGCATTCTTTATACAGCTATTTACATGAAAACTAGGGTTTGTATTATAAACAAATGATTTAATAAATAACGGGTCCGCAAAATTGAGAATGGTTTCAGAAAATCTATTAAACACATCATTTATTGGCGTTCTACTTAAGTAATGTATATGTGGCAAAATAGTATTAACTACATGTACATTGAACTAATCCCCGAGTGAGCGAAGTTTTACAGGTAACGCATCGTATATAGATTATTGTACTAATTGTTTTTGTTTTAATCTCGATAATATAGGCATGACGAGCGATGTTGGTGGTCATTTTGGAATACTTTCAAATTTCGTACAATAAATCTTACATGCAAAACTTTCATACAAGCCTCACATATATTGTTATCTATATTTAGAGAAAAAACTGACCATTTTATACGGTTAATTGCTAAAATAAAATACATGAGAGAGGAGTTAGAGTTTTCCTATTGAGCATGATAGGTTCGCGGAAAATTACGTGTCCCGTGTAATATGTCGTGCTATTGGTTTATGCAATAATTCTAATAACTCGCTTATTGTGTGTCCAAATTTGCTTATATTTTGCCTGGATGATGTCGGGTGTCAAAGTAAATTATAAATGCTTCTGAAATATGTTTTTATATAAAGTGAGTATTAGACTTATAGCCATAATTACACGTGTATTTGATTTATGTTCCATCATGTTTTCTTTTTTTGTGGGCCAAAATATTCAACACATGCTCGTGTACAATGTTAATGTTCGTGTATCGTATGAATAGATATCATTACGGGAAAATTAAAATGGAATAAATTGTTCCACAACAAATAAAAACGAGCATTTTGTATCTCGTTAAATTTATGTTACCAGACCACATCTGGCGTTGAAATGTTGGCTATTGCTTTAAGGAACACTGATTTTTATGGGTTAACTGTATTTTACGAAATATTATACGAAATATTCGTTTATTTTTAGTGTGTATGGGGCTTTAATGGGTTGACAGCGTGAACATGATCTTGTTATTATCTATTTTCGAATAATAATAATAATAATAATAATAATAATAATAATAATAATAATAATAATAATAATAATAATAATAATAATAATAATAATAATAATAATAATAATAATTATTATTATTATTATTATTATAATAAAAGTAATAATAATAATAATAACAATAATAATAATGCTGTGCAAAAGAGGATTGGAACAAGAACAACATGACCAAAAAGACGACATTATAAATGTATTGGCAAAAAGTAACACGGAACTTGTCACTTATAAAATACAGACAATTAAAACGTCATCACGACGTCAATGTTATCATACAAAAATACCACCAACATCGTTTTAAAACCTTAAAGTAAACATCTGTTTACTGAAGTCATTGGTATACATATTTCGCAATTGCTTACTTTGTTACCCGAATAATATGTCGAATACCATTTATTTTGCCTATGAAGATATTGTCTTCATGATTTCCGAGAATGGAAATAAATCATCAGAAATTATTTCAGTTTGTACATTTCTGCGAAGAACTATGGAATTAAGACGTTATTTGCCCAGTCATTAACTAATGCGGTCTATGCAGTGTGGCTTACATGAGAAGTCGTATTTTAGCTGGAATCTTTCTTTGATATTATGATATGAGATACAACGAAAAGATGTATTTCCACTGATATACAGTACTTACTGTTTTAAAAACATTTATTAATGTTTCTTTTTTTCAATGACCTGCTATTGTACTATAAGAATGTTGCTCAATGAAAAACGAAGGAGAATAATTATGTTGAATAAAAACAAATGTAGGCATGGTTTTTTTTGTCGTAAAAGGAAGTTCATTGCTCACTTTTTATGGTTAAAAAATAAATAATACAAAACATTCAGAAGTTATGTGTTTTATACTTTAAGTTATGAATACACTTGAACAACAATCCCGCTAAAATTACGTAACCAAATACACATCCATCGTAAGTATCGAACTAACGACGAATATACAACGAACAAAAAGTATCCGACAACTTATTGACTGTGTCTTTCTGGCAAGAAAAAAGATCAAACTCCAGTAAATGCAATACAAATTAATCACAATTTAATAAGAATCATTCACACTTTAAAAGCAAATTCTACAACAACTGAATAGTGTTTTATCAGAGTTAAATTTATCGACATCATTCATGGCGATAACTAATGTATTTTAATAGCAACAAAGTGAAACTTCAGTTACATAAGCAGCATAATAAGTGTACATGTTTAATAGCAAAAACAACAAAGCAACATAATCACTCACTCTCCTTGCGAAGAAACTTTAAAATTATAGAATAGTATATGCACACAGTAAATATTTAAGGTTGGTTATAAACATTGTTAGAAAATTTAATTTCTGAAGATCTTAATTTCACACCAGACGTGTTGAATGTGTTGATTACGTAAAGTAATCAATTCTCGGGTACATGAATACAAATCGGACGCATGACATACCTCGTTTTACTAATGCGTTCAATCAATCATTCTTCGGTATCAAGATTTTAGGGGAATAATCATCTTTAACGTATATTGGTATCGTATAATGTTTTCACCATGATCAGCATGTATAGCTCGCCATTATTAACCTGGCTTGTTGTCAAGTCATAAATCACGACAAATGCATCAAAATTATGAGAGTATTAATCAAGCTGGTTCAAAGAAATAATTCACTTCCTATACATTAGTATACCTGATGTTTTCATGATCAGAGCGAATGATTATTGATCGATGATTGCAATATTGACAATCTTGTGATGAGCTTATTATGCTGATGTTAACTATGACGGTGATGATGAAAATTATAATAATAATTTTGATGGTGATTTTGATGATGATAAAGATATCTGAAAATGCCAACGACGATGATGATAATGATGATGACAACGAAGATGATTTCGGAACTGTAGAAATGAGGAAGCTTCAGGCACAACTAAAGTGCGTTTCGTGTCTTCATATTTATGTGCCACTTCAACACACTGTGTTTTTGACCAAAAAGCGAACGCACTTGTTTTTAAAAACCGAAGTTGCGTTTGCACAAAATTGCAATATTACAGTGACGTCTATTTACACAATAGCGATGCCTCCAGCTCTTTGATTATCTGTTAAGTCGTTGTGAATGTAAAAGTCATGTTAAATTTGTATTAGAGATTCACATTAAACATTTCCAATACATAACAAATATATAATATATAAAGCATAAAAACACCCGTACAGCTTTTCGACATTGTTTGTTTCTATATTCCTTAAGATATGATTTTGCTTAGCACACAGACAACATTAAAATGGTTCTGAAAAGCTTATTGACATAAAATTACGTATACTTGATTTTTTATAAAACAAAAGCAAAGCAAAAAGCAATGAGCCATGCCTATTATAAAATAACATATTCATGCACCGTAATATTATGAATGAAATTTAACACCATTCTTATCAGAATGAGAAAAAAATATTTACACGTGTTAGTATTTAAAGGAAAATAACAGTCATTTAACCCAAAGTAAACTAAAATACCACAAATAACCTGTGTATTAAAAAGCAAAGACACATGCGTACGTATTAACTGGAAAAAAATAGTAGAGTAATTTATACTTACGGGGATACATTCGTTTATCGCAATACAGAAATCGCAAATATATGTTACTCTTTATCCGAATGAAGCGATACCAGTATCAAAATAAAGCATACATCAACAAACGAAAGAATGGTCACAATACTCTCAGGGTAGTTGAAAGCATGCATCAACAGACGCAAGAATACTAACAGTCAAACAATAATCTCAGAGTTAGTAAGCGCTGTTGCGGAACGTATGATGTGTTTATTGTACCACTCAATTAATCAAGATTGCACTGCATTTTGTATAAGTGACACTTTTTGATATGTGTATGAGCGACCCCTGCTAGTTTTCATCCAGAAGATATGCAGTTCTCTTTCAGGTGGTGTGTTGGTTGCTAATGATACATTGAGGCCTGGTAACGTGAGAACGTCAAACTCGTAAAAACGATCCTCTTCAAAGTGTTGTGTTATTTTGCAGTTTAATGCACCGCGCAAAAACTCCACATAAAACGGACCTTAAAAACGTTGGAAACAAAGAACGCAGTTGTAGTAGACAGAACTGTAAACATTATTAAAAGTAAGATTCTATTGATATAACTGTAATGGGCTTAAGTATAAGCAAATCGTCTGATTTAACCGTTTGTAATGTATTACCTTGTCCTGTGTTGACAGTTTGTCGCAAAAGATCAACAAATGCCAGCCCAACATCTTTAACCATTGGCGATTTCTTTGTCTTTTTATATTCTATGCAATGCATACCAAAAAATGTGCTTGCGGCGTCTATCTTGGATTTGGAGTTTTTAAACGCATCGGCCAACTGTTAAAACATAACACAATTGTTTTAGTAACACCTAAATATATGCGAAAACAACTGTACATTGGCAAGAACATGTTTTGTTAACAAACCTTACAACAAGAGCTTACTTCCATGCCACAGTTACGGTAATACCACTTCATTTCAAAATCAGGTTTTTATTTTACGGCTCCAAACAAAGTCGATCGCATACATTTTTAATATTGAAAAACATTTTTGCGTGTGTTAAATGGTTCTATTTACATTGACATAGCATGGTAGGTTGTCTGTTTGTGCGTTGTTGGTATTGTTGTTGTTGCATCATTTATAATGACATTAAAGCCGGACATATCACGTACATTATACTATTTTTAATAGCTTTAAGATAAACAGATAATAAACAAATAAACCAGGCATTGATACAAGATACCATGTGTAATAAATCATATGTATGTATATTAAATAGTATCTTATTCAACATATAACATTTAAGCATCCGTTCATACAGATCCTACGGGCATGGGGAAGATTTTGAAAACATTATTATAATATGATGATTGAATAAGAGATTGAACATCTAACATCTTCTTAACTCATTGTATCAATACTTTATACATACTTATATTACTAAACTTATAGAAAGATTGAAATAATGCTTTGCAAACCTCACCCCGGCATCTTTATTGAAGCTTGAATGTGAAGTAGATTGGTATAATGTTATATAATATATTTGTAAATTGAACAATGAATATGCTTTTTACATACCTGTTTGACATATTCTGAACAATTTTGTAAAGCGTATCTTATTGCAGCCAACCGCAGGATAAATTTCTTGTCTGCATTCCCAAACAGTACACGACTAGTGTGTTCGTAGAGACACGTTGTTTCCCCATCGGGACTCTCGTACGCAATATGCCCTGGGATTTGTATGCTAAAAAATATCAATTACACTTAATTTTATCAATCCGTCAGATTAACAGTCACCAATATTTTGGTGAATATAAGCATATTTTGTCGGCTAACAAATACAATAGAAATGCATATGTCATTACAAACGTTGATGCATGCTACATAAACGATATTGTATTAAAGATGTGAGATACAAACATTACAGAGGCGGTGCGTGAAAAAATAAAACGTAATACAAATTGTATTAGCTGACAACAACGAAATAAGCACAATTATCTGAAAACATAAAATCCCAACCATGGATTGAGCTCACGACTTATAAAGGATAAGCAGAAGCAATGGTAGCCAGCGTTTTCAAAACCAAAAATGTAACAAGTAGCATGAAAACTGTCGTTAAAGAAAATAGTTGGAATTATGACTTCAAAGTGTAAAAATGAATAGAATTAATAAATGAATAGGGTTGGACAACAGGTACCAATTTATACAATAGTTTTTATGCCCGCACCCCCTCCCTATTGCAGAAGCGCGGGTATATTGAGTTTCACCTGTCGTCGTTAAAGGGACGTGTTTACAGATTTTGGTATTTTAAAAACATTTCGTTGATTATATTTACTCACAAATATAAAAAGGTTTGAATAGAATTTAAAAAATAGATAGATAGATAGATAGATAGATAGATAGATAGATAAATAGATAGATAGATAGATAGATAGATAGATAGATAGATAGATAGATAGATAGATAGATAGATAGATAGATAGATAGATAGATAGATAGATAGATAGATAGATAGATAGATAGATAGATAGATAGATAGATAGATAGATAGATAGATAGATAGATAGATAGATAGATAGATAGATAGATAGATAGATAGATAGATAGATAGATAGATAGATAGATAGATAGATAGATAGATAGATAGATAGATAGATAGATAGATAGATAGATAGATAGATAGATAGATAGATAGATAGATAGATAGATAGATAGATAGATAGATAGATAGATAGATAGATAGATAGATAGATAGATAGANATTGTTTCTGTTTTACCTAAATGAAGAGAAAGTTTATTGTCAATTAACCATTGACTGACAGACTGTAATTCATCTGACAGTACATTTTCAATGAAAGACCTGTTTTTACCTGCAACAAGAATGGCAGTATCATCAGCATACAGAAGAAGTTTATTTTTAACCACTGCCTGCATATCATTCACATATATTAAGAACGGTAGATAGCTAAAAAGAAATGAACTTGGATAAAAAAAAACGTGTTCCCGAGATTCAAAATTCGATCATGGCCACTTATTCATTATTCATCAGCCAATTATAAACGCTATTATAGTAATACATAGTTGTTCCAAATAATCGAAGTAAAGCAATGCATACATTATTTTTTTTACCAATTTCAAATGATGATAATTCATCATTTGTTATACTGCAGGAATGCTAATGTGCTTGTGTGTGTGCATACATTCCGTTTTAATATATGGCTAAATATTTAATTTCCCAAGCTGTGAGCAAGTCCCTTTAATACTATTCATTGGAGTCACATGACTAAAAATTACGTACCTTTCTATGACCCGCTTGACATCAGTTGTGGGTTTTAAAATTGCATGTCCTTTCAGCTCCTCAAATACATCTACCCCGTGTGAATCTATCATTTGTAAACAGCTATCGGACTGAAAGGCCACCTGGTCCATCAATAATTGGTATACATCTTCGCACAAGTTCTGCAAATAGTTTATGAAAACATTAATTAAAAAGAACAGAGTCAACATCAGCTTTGCAATTGATTACATACTTTGGATACAATAACAAAGTACGAAAGCAATTTTAAGTCTATGTCCCATGTTAAGGTTATTAAAACTTAATATTTGTCTATAATTAGCATTATAGACGAACCTTTTAACAGCAGTTTTGAACAAAGCATAGAGCAACAACATTCGCCGCTCGGTACAAGTCTTTGTTACAATAAACTACAAAAAATAGATTTCCGTGCAAATTGTACCCAATATTTACATAAAACAAATTAAGATCCGACGCATTATCTATTTGGAACTACGGCAGGTCATCTATAACATACATATTTTATGTCACCAAACAAACTTTAGAGCACTTATTTTTTATAAGAATGAATATTTTATTATTGAAAATGTTGTATAAAGAATAAATACAAGTTTACGTTTATAAACAGCTTATTTACAAATGCAAAAAAGGTAGCAGTTCTTACAAACATAAGACAGATCTATTTGATAAAGACTACGCATTGTTTTTCACACCATACAAAGCAAAAATAAAGAGTTTTACCATTCCATTGCTTCTCGGATTACTTTGAATCAAAGGGACTATCTGATAAGTGGGTTGACCCTCGCAATGTGATGACTTCATCCAGTACATGTGCAGGTCACGATCAATGGATAATTCTGTCGTTAATGAAACGTCAAGACCGCGAATTGATGCTACAATTCGGCCGTAAAAATGATCATTCTCAAAGTGCTGGATGATTTTACGGTTTAGTACGCCACTCAAAAATTCAACGTAAAACGGTGCTGAAAATAAAACACACTAATTATACAACTGAAAAGTTGGTTCGGTTGACGTTTACATTATATACTGTTTTAATTTTGGAAATTATAATGCTAGTAACCAAGCGTTTATAGCATGTTTTTAATTGACACATATTATTAAGCGAGCATCTCGTTAGTTTGCTCATAAGCGTAAACCTCGCCAATAAATCTCAACAATCGGCAAATACGACACAAATACGACATGTCCGGTCTGTCAAGTAAGATTGCCAATTGTTTTTTTTTTGTATTGCATTAATTTAATTTGATATATTAAGTTAATTAATAAACACGTCATTCTTTATTTTATTACAAATTGGCTCTGTTATTTGACGTCAGTCAGCCGTATACGCCTTCAACCAATGACCTTATACCGCTGTTGCAATGAATTCAACCTATTATTAACATAACATTAGTACGACATCCAAAAGCTGTGTTTCTTACCATTCCCTTTTCTAGCGTTTACTGTTTCTATCACTAATTTTCGAAATGCAACGGACACACAATCTCTACTGTTTATTTGCCAGTTGTCCTCTCCAAAATCAATGTCATGAGATGCAAAGAACACTTTGGCCGCTAAAAAAGGATTTTCATCGCCATTGAATTCGTCTTTTAGCTACAAATAAATCACATCTGCTTATTTAAAATTGTATTTCCTCGCGAAAACGTTCTACTCAAATATTTTTTCAGAAAAAAAAAATGTATAGGTTAGTATATTTTTAGTTTTTACTTTTTATATAATTTATTCTTAATTACTGGGGAACAGAAGTTAAATAAACAAAATTAAATGATTAGATAAAATTACCATGAAGCAGTTAATAGAATGACATGTAGCCGAAAAACTAGACTCCTGTTCATACCTTGTCTACATATGTTTCAAAGTGCTTCATTGCATATCGTGATGCTGCTAGTCTTAAGATGTACATAAGAGAGTGGTCTCCGCATAGCATTAGGCTAACCCATTCGTACACGGATGTGTTTTCGTCTCTGGGCTTTTTATATGCCTTATATCCAGGGATATTGATTCTGCAATACACTCTATTTGACAAAACCGGACAATACATCCAACACAATCATCAACACTTATACCACACTGGGTGTATCGGATTGGAACTGTCATAGGAAACAATGTGAGGCTTAACCATGTTAAATGTCGCGCTGAACCTAACACCGAGCGCAAAATTCATCAAAATACACGTACATTAGTAAATAATAAACGGTATAGCCGCATAGTATTTCAATCAAACCAAAATGCAATAAAAAATATATTATTTAAATATAGCTACACTATAATCACGCTAAGGCATTTTAAATATATATAAGGATATTAAAACACCAGAACATTATTAGGAGACGATTTCTTGTTTTGCCTACTTTGTTTTCTTCAGTTCTTTAAAGATAATTTGATAATTTGTTTGTGTTTTAATGGTTGCATCTCTGGTAACTGTTTAATTGGTTTGCTACAAGCAACTATGCCAAAATGGTCTTTAAAGTATCTTGTATTAAGTACGAAACACATCAGCACTAATCGGGAGTGACAAACTATTAATCTGAGATTCTAGTTGAGCCTTTCTAAGTGATTGAAAATGGCTTTTTTTAGTTACATGCATATGTTCACTTACTCAGATCTCGTTAATTATAGGAATAATTTCTTTGGGTGTTTCTGCATGGCTGATATTATGTTACCAAAGATATTTTACCTCGGGATGCGTTAGTGCTAATATCCAGTCACTGTAAACGGGATCATTTGTACGATGAAGTCCCATAGCATCCAATATCTTAACGTATATCTTTGAATCCGTATTGAGTGAGAAAGTATAAGTAAACAAAGAAATGTGACACTGTATAATTGTGTATGTGTTGTGTTTGTTTTGACCATATTTAAATGATCATTGGAAATATATTAAAGTGTTTTCTTTTTTTATAAATATGCTGCCTTTGACGACGGACTTTATAGGTATATTTGCCTTTTATTATTAAATCAACGTAAACTCATGAACAATAAGTACTCGCACACAAAATACCAATCCATGCACCATATATGTGCATTTCAATCTTCTGTCTCAAAATGACAAAATAGGAAACTACTTTCAAAAAGTTAAATTCTTACGTTTTGATGATTTTGTTCGGTTTAGTAAATTCCATTGCTTTAAGGTCGTCAAACAAAGCACTATGAGATTCTTCCAGTACTTTTAAGCAACTTTTCCACTTGTAAGGTTCCTGTTCTTTTATGTTTACTATAAGAGCCTCGTCCTTGAACTGCAATAATGTGACAAAACAAATTAGTTCGTATGCGTTAGTATTATTTCAAACATTATTAATTAATTCATTCATTTCTATAGTAAGTAAAGTAACTAAAGTAAGCAAGCAAGTTCAAATTAACTGCACTATTTACATCGACATTGCTATATCCATGCATTGTTTGTGTTTATTTCTCGTTTTCCGTTCAATAAAAGGATTTTCCAACAAGTACTTAAACCTTTTTATGTGATAATAATTCTTACCTCTTTTGGTATTTGTGGAACGCGGGGTTCTTTTGCAATGTTTGTGTCATCAACTTTAAACGCAGGTACAACGAAATAACTATGTGGATAGTTAGCTGACTTCATCCAAAAAATATGCAGTTCTCGTTTACGTGACGGGCTCGATTCCAAAGCCACATTGAAGCATGTTGTTGTCCGTACGTCTCGATCATAGTAATGATTGTTCTCGAAGTGTTGGATAAGGTTACAATGCAAAACGCCACTCAGTAATGCCGCGTGAAAAGGGCCTGATATAGAAATATTGAATGTCTTTAACTGATGTTCTTTACATGTGATGGAAATTTTATACCAGAATTACACTATTAAAAACAGTATCAAACGTACCTCTACTATCAGTTACTACTAGTTCATGAAATAAATTGTCCAGCGCTAGAGATACACTTTTCTCATTTAAAGGAGATTTGAACTCGTTGAAATATATGCCGTGCAATTCGAAGAATATACGAGCTTCAATCAAAGGAGTTTTGGAAGCATTAAACTCTTTCATCAGCTGTAATAAACAAAACATGCACATATTGAAAGCGCATATACTGTTTATAGTGATATGATTTTAATAGATTTTAATATGACTTTAATAGAAGTACTTAAACTAAAAGATAAAATTACTACTAAAACAAATTATATTTCGCCATTTTATTATGACATGTGTTTTGATATTTCCTACTATTTTGATATATTTATGTATTTAGAACAGTCACAGTATGCCATATGACATGTATTAAATTAATATAACAAATAGCAAATGCAAATGTCAAAAAACATTGTTAAAAAAAAATATATACATATATATATATATATATTCTGTATTATTTCACCCTATTTCATTAAGAGAACGCATTACCGCTTTAAGATATGCATCAAACTGCTGTATTCCATATAGTGCAGCAGCTAATCGAAGAGTGCCCTTAAAATCTTCGTTGCCACACAGTAGATGACTCAATAGTAGATAAAGATCGGCGGTTTCCCCTCCGGGAATCCCATATGTCTTAAAACCAGCAATATCTATCCTGTAATTATAACCTAAAGTGAAAACATCCATCGACAATTCGGCTAATACTCTTTCGAATCTACTCGCTACTAGATTGATGGTGCCATGTTTGCAGAACTACGTTCATATGGAAATTAGGCATCATTTTGCATCAGTAACGACGTCATTTTACAAATTCACAAAATCCTATCAAATTCCACAGCGGATGTATTTGTTTCACATACAAACAGATAGACAAACAGAGAGAAGAACTGAAAAATGACGACAATCGGTAACCAAGTAATCCAACAACGCTCATCTCCGTCTACTTAATTTGCAGGGGGTATTAAACATATTTATTTAATTATGCTTTAACACAGATGAACCTACGAATGAATTGTGTCACAGTCAGACAGCTCCATAAAACTCTTCTCTTTTAGGTTGTCATACTCGAAGCCATATTCGAAAGTAACGTCTTCATTCTTCTTTAATTTTGCGTAGACATCCCTACACCAAGCCTGCAATGAAGTTTTTGTTTATAATTAACATGTTTCATTTAGAAAAGTTTTTAATTATTTTAGCAATCATAGCTTGTCAAACCGTACAGCATTAAAAAAAATGTAATAAAATAACAAGTATCGTGTATTAATTCGACATTTACATTGAATAAAATCAGATATTAAAATCAGGACGAACAACGCGAGGTGTAGGAATAATGAAACTGCCTATTGCTGTGAAATTGCAAATGATGCATTATTGATAAATCTACAATCTCTATGGTGTGCCCCTATCGCTGTGATTATAACATAAAGCATTGGAAGCCGAAAGACTGCGGTATGTCATACATATAAGCGTTTTTTATGAAAATGGTTCTTCACGAATAGTGTTCCCAGTAGTGGTATTTTATATATAACATATGATGTGTCGTATCTTAAAGTTAATGAATACATATAATGCCACACAGCATAAAACAGACACAATATGACTTAAATGATTATTTTTAAAACAAGTGAGCATTCAGTTTGTATTAAACTTTACACGATACACATGTAGCATGACCTTTATTGTTTAATTAAATATAATCCCTCATGCCAATAATAAGTTAAAATAATTATTTCACTTAATAACGAATCACAGCAAAATGACAAGCATCCTTCGTCACTTAAAACGTAGAATTATTTAGGATAGGACGTTTTCCAATCCCGCGTTTTTGCACTCGATGGTGCTCTTATTTTGAAAAGGAAGCACATTTGTAAAGATGAAAGAATGCCCCATCAACAGCCAATAGGTATATACATTTTTAATAAAAGCGCATACTTTCTTTTTCAGGCAATTCCTTAAGGAACGATGTGTTCGATGTTTGTAAGTTTAGTTTTGTTTAGTCATAAACTTTCTTGCATAAAACACTTTGTGATTTCAGATAGCACTCAGACCAAAAATTACGAAAACTGAAAATCGTTTTGATTTTGAACACATTAATCAACTCAGTAAACATTGGGTTATTTCATAGCATTAGTGCTGAAAATCATTTAACACTTACTTTGCTACATTAATAAATATGTTCGGACATAATTGCATTTAAGTTTACTCTGTATACAGATTACGATACTGTTTTTATAAAATCGTGTCACTATTATGATGTTGTTTGCTGCTTTTTCAACAAATGCAACTTTGGCTATGTCAATATAACTTGTTAAAACGTTGGTAAATTTAGTTAATATGAATTGTGAAACGTTAGTAACAAAGTATCACACATACAATAAAGCTTACTATTGTTTAAATGCACTGCTGTTGGAAGCACTGAGAAAGATTGCGTATGATCAAAACTAACCGAGTTTAAGCACTGTTATAAGATCATTTAATTGGTTGGAATCTCAATCTTAATTAAACAATGCATTGTTTATTCAAAAGTATCAAAACTAAATCGTACTTTAGACGATCATCTTAAATAAACAAAACTTGTTAGTGGTTTAAAATCTGCTATACTAACCTGGTATGTGTAAGCTCGTGTTTTAGATGTTGAAGATTCCCTGTCGCTAGCCTTCGTATCCGTCAGGGCTTGAAAAAAGTGAAAACAACTGAAGACTAATAATGCGCTTAAGTTATGTTAAATAATTAAGTGTAATTATAAATGTTAAATACTGTGTATGTTATAATATTTGTTAAGTAGTATTTGTTTTATTGTATTTCTTTATTTATATTCATTCAAGCGGTGTACTTCCATATCATCAGAAATTATCCTCAAGCTAGTTGTAAGGATGATGTTTTCTAAAAGAGATAAAACAAAAAAGAATTTTGCGTGATTAATAGGTAAACCATATCGCTATGAGAATCCAATGCAAGTTCGAAGTATTTACTCTTACTATCATAGTTCTTCGAACTTCCTTTTGTTTGTTTTACTTGTAATTTCAAGAAAAAAGCTCACGTGGTACAATAGAGTCCGATTTGGTAGCTCGCGATTTCGCTGTGGTTTTAATGGTCGGGTCCCCTAAAATTTTAATTTCCTGTGGGCCTACGCGGAAAGAAATACAATGTTCATTTGTACAATGTCTAAAGTCGAATGACTTTTAAAATCAAAAGTTAATCTTTCAAGTTCATGGTATTTTACATTTGAACAGTTTAATACATTTTTTTTTTTTTTTTGCATGGTTATATGCTTACAGTTTACTACATTCATTTTACAATATGCTTTTGAACAATAATGCAAAGCATTTCTAATTTTAACATATACATCCAATTTATGAATGTAATTAGTGAAGAAAGGTAAAGGGTCTTTACTATCTTTAAATTATATTGTAATACAATGACAATAATAATAAATACAGCTTGATAATTCATTTTACAACAATCTTACCAATGTTACCTTAAAGGTATTACAATTATTGCTCATATACAATTTTCTTTGTTTATTTCATTTGCCAAAACTTATTATTCGCATATATTATTGTCAAATACAGTATTTTAAATAAATATATGCAGGGGTGTTCATTAAGTATATAAACATTTGTAAATATTGATATAAAAAGTTAATCGAAAATAATTCTGAATTATTTTTGCTTTATTCCTTTTCTTACATTTTTATTGAACCAAACTTTGTCTTTTTAAATGATTGGCAATAGTATTTAATAACAACAATACTGACCAAACTGCTACACATAAACATGAGTGCAACTCACGAAATGAAGATGAAAGCGCTTAATGTTTAATTTATTCCCTAGCTCACTAAGACATAAACAAAGGAACCTGTTTTATCATTGATTTCAGCTGAAGTTGTCACTGTCAGATTCGTTACACCCCTAGGTTCCTCGAAACTTCCGGCTGAAAAAATGGAATGTATTTGTTGTGTTTTCACACAATCTATTGATCGCAATACATTTGAAACATTCTGAAATCCTTTTCCCTCTGTTCAAATTTGATACTAAGAATTACCATTTACATAGGAGATAATTGAATGTTACATTATTAACGCTTATATATCACAATGGCACAAACATTTTACGTTTAGAACATAAAACTGTTAAACTATTCAATATAGTATCATAACGCTGAAATAAATCAAGAAAAGTGTAATGATGCATATAAAGTATCACTTATTTGAATGGTGTCCTATTCTAGTTATGTCATGTATACAAAATAAATTCGTAACTCAATTCTATAGTCAGTCGAATGGTCGAATTGCTGCACTTTTTGTACTAAAAACATTCTGAAGGTTCAACAACATTATGATGTGTATTGCAATTCCTTTACCATAATCAAATCACAGTTGATAATAGCTACAGTTATACTCGAGATCTGTAACCTCAGGCAGGAAACTTATGACACCTGGCAGAGGTATGGGGCCACAGGAAGTCGATTGATACATCGACTATCCACTCTCGATTTTACATATTGGTTTTTACCAAACACATTTTTTTATCATCAGCAGAGAGCTTTGCGATTTTTAGTTTTTCATCGATTATTATAAAATTGAAGAAAACTGAATTGAGGAATTTAAATATTAAGTCCCCGTACTTTCACATAGATTCATGATTGCAATCTACAAACAACAACAGCAACACAAAGCCATAAGAAAAGCAGGTCAAGATGATTTGAGTCATAATTATGTCGGTATAAAAAACCATCTGTCTCATTTTAAATCTACAGATTCATATACCGATGAGATAAACATGTAGTCATGGGATCATATTCACCAACCAATATATAGGCTTAAGTCTAAATATATAGATGGATTTTAATCTTTAACTGACATGTTCTTATCGTATAACACAGTTCAAAATGACATGGAATTATACACCTCTAACTACACATGTGTTTTCCTTTAGAACAATCTGTGTGTGACACGAAAGAAACATTTGCATCCTCTCTTGGTTGGAGCCCTATTCTTTTTATCGTATGTTTAAGAATGGATTGGTGAATACGGATCCTTCGCCTTCTTATTACCCAGTGTTTACATAATGAAAACAAAGTGTGTGTTTTTTTTAACTCAAATGTGTTTAATCGTTTTCTTTTTAAGTCGCATATACCGCACAAGCATGAACCGCTCTTAAGAGAAAATCATACCCATAAAAACTGACTTGAGGTGAGTATATGAGCCTGCAATTAGTATTTTCTACCGTTTTCATTCAATCCACTGTTTGTTTAGAATAGTATTGTTTTACGATGTTTGGATTGCAAACGATATATTGCAAAGACTTCCGTAACATAACATGTTAAACAATATTAATACATTGTTGTATTTAAATTTGCATACATGTGTTAACTTTTAAAACAATAATGTTGTTCTGACCCTATAACAGTCAATGAATTAAAAGACAGTTATTAGCGTAAACCGTCTATAAATAAAGACTAAAAATAAGATAAAGAATCAATATTATTTATCCGATGTTGTAGCGCTATATATATTTACCAATAAATGTATATTTCGTCATTTAAATAATAAATATAAGTTTAAATACATTGAAGCCTGTATATATTAACTCTTGACTTAATATATAACCATAACCACAAAAAAATGAAGTATATTGTTCAAGATCGATTATTTTATCAATCTATTGTTTACGTTATTCAACTAGGTCTTACTAAATATCTTAATAACACTTTTAATTCATTTTTAATTGCCATAAGCTTGTCAGTCCGTACTTTTTCTCCGATACGGAGAATGCCGAGATTTTCGTACGTTTCCCTGAAACGGTTAAACTACAACTAGCTAGAATCACGAAGTTGTGGTACTTAAGTTAAAAAAAGGACGGTCTTAATGCCAAATGTAATGAACAAAAATACAGTGTTTCGATAGGAGAATGATTTTCATAACGTTTTCCACACGTGCAAATTTTATTACATGTGGAAATATTGTTTGTGTAGCCTTTTCTGATCCCGATGCATGCACACGTTACTGATATTCCTATGTCTTACATTCAATTATGAACACAATGACTTTATAGTTTTAAAACATTTAAAGGACGGTCTAAACGTTAAGTTGTGAAAACAACAAAAACTGATCTTATTTTGTTTACTGATAACTATTCCACTCGTGCAATTTTTATATAAAAATTATTAACGAATACAATTAATGTTAGAAATTTACAGTTCGTAAGTATCCAATTAAATTCGCTACTAAATCTTTTATTCGACTTTGATCGAAAGCGGCAGCTAGGCTCCAATAGAAAGTTTGATATATTTTAAAGAACGTGGCAAATATTTTAGCTACATGCGTTAACCTGACTTTGATAACTTTTTAGATAAGTTATGTTTTCACTTAAATGAATCTTTATGGATTGTACTTTCATATGAGTAGATTCTGTCAAATACATTTGATCGGATGTTTTATCCACATGTTGGCTTACTTTGAGCTTCTGTAGTTCTAGGTATGGTAAGCACCGACTTTCCGCTCGCCAATTTCGTCTCGGTGTCAGTATCCCGTACTTCTAAACAATAAATTACATTAATTGATTAAAGTCTGGTTGTTTGATTCAAATGAATTTCTGGAAAAAAAATATATAGTTGCCAAAGTATTCATGTCATATCTCCTACATCTTCTCCAGAAAATGCATGTTGCGAATATTTAAACCAGCATTTTGCAAACATAAGATACGTTTCGGTTTAACTTAAATATATATGGTGGTAGTTTGGTGTAGAAGCATAAGATGACATGGTGTTTTATTCATTTGATTGGATAATTAATCCAAATTTTGGCTTACTTTGAGCGTCTGTAGTTCTAGGTTAGCGAACTTTGTCTCCATGTCAGTACCCGGGATACCAATGAAATATGTTCATGTGTATATACCACGAGTTACGTTCGGATAATCAATTTTAAAAAGTTACAGTTAAAACGACATACCTTTGCCAAAATGATCAGTCTCCATTTCCAACTTTTCTTCTGGGGATAAGGAAGAATGTGAGGCCAAGACTTCTGGTGAATCCTCGTCCTGCTCAATCTTTTGCAACGGTATCACTTCTGGATTGGGATTTTATAAATTACACATTTTAAATACTTTTTGGATGTGTTGCATACATTTATATCGGACAACAAACACAATAGATCTCGCTTATATCATAAAGTAATAGTAATAAGTTTATCCAGCATTCAGTTAATGTAGATTTACCTGGCAGTGAACGCATTTCTGATTTCCATGGATAACTATAACCCGGACGTAAGCATTTACCTGTCAAAGAAATAATTGACGAATAAACAACTATAATAACAGTAAATATTGTTTCCAATAACATACAAAAAAAATGTATACACCAAGATAATATAGTATTTATTCCGAATATATTAAATATTGAACTCGCAAACTCACCTTTTCTCTGTTTAGCAAAGACGAAAAGTATAAAAGCTGCAATTAATGAAGATGCTCCTGTGACGAATGTAAGTGCAAATATTCGTAGATTCGGCCTTGGCACATGCGGGGGGGTTTCTGGAAGAACAATTATGTCAATAACAAAATAATTACATTGTCTGAATGAAGCTTTACAATATAATAACGTTATTTAAACAACGCAACATTACAATCATACATTACGACGAGCACACAACACACATACCAGATTGGCCGAGCAGATATAATCTTAACAAAAATGTATTTTTATTGCATGCCTTTGTATGATTCGTTATATTCACGTTAAAGATACATGCTGAGGTAAATTAACGGCAGTTAAAATATCAATGACGTTGTGAGATGTCTGTCCAAAGCATCTTTATATATAAAAAAGAAGTAATAAACGATTTTTAGTTACTTTGATCATGTATCAAATGATGAACATTGTTATTTAACCGATTATAAGCAGGTCTCGAATTGTACCATTACGTAGGGTTAAATTATATCGATTTCGCAAGAAGGATACTTTTAATTCGGAAATTATCCTTAGATTTTACTCGAATGAACAAATATTCGACGGCCACGTAGAATAGAACGAATGGCGACAGCTTATTGGATGCTATTAAAGTCTAGATAATTATAACATTTTTCAAATTGTATACATGTTTTCTTGTATATGTGTTAGATATTCTTCGTTAGCAAATCAGTCGTTTGGGCGCCAATCCCATGACGCTTGTTGTTGAAATTGCGTCGCATGTTTCGTAAAGTGAACTAATCTTTTTTCTTTCTGTAAAAAAGCTTATCCCAAACAGATGTCACACTCTTTGTCATTTTATACCCTATTTCAATAAACTCACGAATGTATCGAATTAGTATTTCTCAAAAGGTTTTCGAATAAATAAAATGTATTCACTCGTTAAAATGGCATTGGGCCTTTAACGAAACATGAAAAGTATTTGTCATATATATTTTTTATATTTGACTTTTAAACAGCAAATACAATAATCATGTCCATGTTTTTCATGATCTAATGAAATGAATAAAATTTCATTTTACAGAATGCAAATAAACGAGCAGATCACAATGGGTACTACTTATAACGAACTGTCCCTTAGGGTCGTTACACAAAATAAAAAGAAGGTATGAGATGACAACTCGTGTCAGATCAATTTATAAAATCGAATGAAATTAAAACGTATTTTCTTACGATATTTATATCCAAAACCAACACTTTTGTAATATATTTCATGACAGTTATGTTACTTTTTTATTGCCAGGTTTCTTGTTTTGCTTGAGTTGACATAAATAAATGTTCATTTACCGGTAGACAACTTCTTTTCCTTGTCTTCAACAACAGTTGTAAAAACGGACGAGGTTACAGGGGATACACTATAACAAAGAACAATGCTTCATGCAAATGGCAATATCAGCATGCACTCATCTATAGGGAATAACGTATGGCATTGATGATTAAGAAAATTATTTTTATTTTTAATAAATCTTATATGGGGTCATTTATTACTTTTCATCACTAAAATACCATTATAGCACTCTTTAAACAACAACATAAACATTATATGAAACACTTTAGTTTGTTTTAATCATATGCAGGTGTTAAAGTGTTCATATATATGTGAAGTACATAAACATTAAGTGCCTGAAATATTTTGGAAATAATTTGAATACTTTTACGACTCGCATCCCGATGTTAAAACGACATTATTTTATATATACACGTTTTAACATAATATAAAAACCACTATCAACGTAATAAATATCTATACATGTACTTTAAAAAGAACATCATAAAAACAGACGTAGCTGTACCTTTTTAGTTGTTGGCAAATATCAGATGCATCTGGTCTGGCGAATCCGACTGGACATTCCTTTACACAACTGTAATCTTAAAGAATACAAAACTCATTGCACATTTACTGTTTTGTTGAGACTCACCATCAAGATTTATAACTCCGAATCTACTTTATATGCTTGCATTTCATTATATATGTAATTTCAAAAAAAAAAAAAACTCACTTAAAGAAAGTTCGTTGCCTTCTGGACAATTCTTCTTGAAGCAGCGTTTGCTTTCATAAAAACACTTTGTTTCTGATTGCGCGGCATAACCACTTCTAGCGTCGCATCGACAATACCCGTCAGTTTGTGTAAGTTCCAAATATGACGTATTTTCACAATCAACCTTGTGCTCAGTCTTCACACACAAGTTTGTTTTTTTCGTAGGACATTCGCTAAAAACAGCCGAGGATGTGTTATGGCGGCCATTGTACATTTTGTCTCGGTAACATGGTCGGCAATACACTGAGGCTTTGCCACTCCCTTGCAAAGATATTTGAGGTTCTTCTCCTATTGCAAAATACGACGGCAATAAATATAATTATAAAGAGTTGTATTTTTTAATTCTTAAAATGTTAAAATAGAAAACCGGTTGAACATTTCGATATACAAATATTATTTCACAATACTCGTCGATTTTTGTGGAAAAGCATACCTGCCAAACAGAATATTTCTGCTGCGCACGCTTCAATAAATAAGCCCTTGTTATCTAGGCCTCTTGCACAGTGATATCGTGTACCCGGGTTGCAGTCTTTGCGTTTTGCCTGACAATACCAACGGCAGGACCCATATGCAGGACAAGAGCCGTTCCATTGTTGTACTATCTTACAATACAATTCACAGTCAGGGCGTTCTTTGAGTTCGTTGGGTGTCGTTTGGCGCACGGCACCCTGTTAGATATATAGACAAAATCGTAAATGCACATTAAGATAAAAAAAACACAGTTCCAAATTTATATATTAATTTTACTGATAAGTATTACTATCTTAATTTTGGTTTCTTTGTTCCCAATTTCCAAATTGTATAAAGGGTTCATAAATAACAATTAAATATGTCTATACCAATATTCATGCTTACATAAACATAGTAGTCATGCTCCGTTACAGAAACTCACCAAGATAAAAACATAGCTCAATATGATATAATATTTCCACGTCAAAATGATTGCCCTCATTCTTCCCTGCAAAAAAAAATACATTTCCATATAACAGTGTCAAAATACAGATACAAAATGGCTTATTGAGTGTCCGGATAAGATATGTCTGTTATAATAAACATGCGTATATTTTTAGGTTGTTCCGCTAAATAGTTTTTTCATCTTATGAACCGACTTTATAAAACTTTATACGCAGTATCCGTACAGGGATGACATGTAAATATAGACATGTCGTTCCACTTCCATGATTCTTCATGCAGTTAGTGTCTTAAAATAATAATGCGTTTCCACACAAGATCACAATTACTAATGATCCAAATATGATAGAATTTTATATGCAGCATATTATCAAGTCGTTCCGCACCAGTGATCTTTAATGAGTAATTGCCCTTTCATTAATAAAAACAAACATTTTCTAATTAAGTTTTACGTTTCCGTGCGAGATCTCAATCAGGAACGTATGATCTGAACTTTATGATAATGTATATGCATAAATCTTATATGGTGGACGCTCATATTCTCAGGTCAGTCCGCATCAGGGATTTTCTAGGGAGTTATTGACATTCGAATGTATGAAGAATACTAAGGCTTTATGAGACTAGTCGGATAAATTCAAGTACACTTTGACACTAACACGGTATTTTATTTATCCTACAACATTTTTTAATCAGTTTTTTTGCTGATACAATCAACATTATACTTGTCTTTAATTTTTAAAAACAATAGCAAATCCAGATTAAATTAACTGAATTTAACCATGCGTAGTAATATTAAAATTGTTTGTGATCATTTCCGTTAACGCTGCTCGAAATAGTCCTTAAGAATTCCACACAAAGGCAAAGTAACAAGACAAAATATCTCTTCATGCCTCAATTCAAATGTAATTAGCATATCAAATGTTACACACTCAAGTACAACACAGAAGGTTTTGTTAAAACTTAAAATCTTATTTCACCAAAGCAGAATACCAAAATCAAACATGGCTGCTATTTTGAACTTACAAAATGTGATCCCCGACGTCAAGCATGATGCAGCATTTATCCCCGCCGATAGTGTTAATTTTAGTCTATAAACAACTCTTCTTTTCACACACTTTTTACTTACTGGCATAAAAAAGTCAAATGTTGACTGGCTCTTGTTCTACTGACCAAAGTTATGTAATAACAATTTTTATTTTCGCCAAATTGTGTTTGCTTCCATAATGTGTTGAAATTCTGCACACGACATCAAAGATACATTTGTTCATCACCATTTATCTTTTCTAAATTAAAGCAGTTGGTGGAAGCAGGCAATTCTTTTTGGATAGACATTCTCTGATCAGCTAACAAAGGAACGACTTATTCATCAAAGAAATTAACCGTTAAATTCAACATCAATTTCCTTCGAAAAGTAAAAGAACAACTCACTGAACGTGTTTTCAATCCGTCAATTGTTAAACAAGACATCGCGTTATTAGAATACATTCCACATTTTAAACAAATCGAAAATGCAGTATCACTGGTTTCATTCGAGCCATATATTCCAACACTATTATTTACATTTTATTGTTCCATTTTAAACACAATCACAATCGTTATCAATAATGTGATTGCGTTTCAAAATAAGACACTCGCGTTCTTGACCTGAATGATGCAATCAAGTGATTTCGTTAGCAGGCAAGCGCGTGCAGTTTCGCGATTTGTTTTGCATTCATAAAAATAATTAAAAGAAACGCTGTATTAGATTGATAACTTACGGCTTTTATTCGTATACGGTACATTGATTTGATATGTAAACATTCAATTCATGTATATATCCAAATTTGAGTACAAATTAACGAGAAGTGAAAGAGCCCAAAAGAGTAGTTCGCTATGTACATTAAGTAGCAGTGTAAACGCTACTAGGCATGTAAAGCAAACAAACCTAATATTTTCTCTTATAAAATCATTTAGCTGTATGATAAAATAATTTGTTTCCTCTCAAGTTCTCTGACACTAATAATCTAAATCTGAAAAAAACTTATTCGCAGCAAAGGCTGGACATGAACATATTGTCAAATCATTCTGCTTCATTTCATGCATAATGTCATATGTCATTTTTCAAATATGCAATTAACATGCTTAATATGATATCTAAACATGATCAGGGTATTTGCGATGGATGAATAAAACGGGAAATAAGATATAACTTTTGAAATGAGTACTAAATATTACGGTTAAATATTAGAACATATATCATTATTTAATATTTGATGTGTAGCAAAATTGTGGTTTGTGTTTTGCAATATCAGTGTTTTGACGGTTCGTTAAAATGGTTTCAATACGCAACTTGACATAACGATAAATGCGAAAGATATTGTGAGCTTGAAGCAATTATTTATAATGTCTTATCAAATATTTTATCAAACTTTTTAACTGACAAATCTTGCAGAAGTAGAAAGTGGCTTTAATGAAATGATAACGATCGATTTTAATGTGTAACATATTGCTTTTTATTATAGTATTTATAAGTTCAAGACCATAAAATATGGTACCTGGTGAATAAAATTTACACTGAAGTTTATTATAGTATTTATAAGTACAAGACCATGAATATGGTACCTCGGGAATGAAATGAACACTGAAGTTTGTATCGTATCACATTATATGATCTTAAGAAGTAAACAAACACGAATACTCTCTTATTGTTATTTCGTTTCGTCGCTTTTTAACAGACGTAGCTCTGCGATCGTATTATTCTTCTGCGTATTTGCTCTTGTGTGTAAAACTACATGCGTCAAAAGCTGTGTATTTTTTTCATATTCGAATTATATCTCGTTGAATAAGAGTAGAAAAGGGGTCATTCTGGGCTTATAATATTAATATTTGTCTACAGATCGGGGCGGTGAATCCATTTAACTGTATTGTATTAATATATGGACAGGCATTGTGATACACGCATGCTGCGTTGAAAAAATTATGGATATTTGTGGGTGTAAACATCCTTTTCTTCGTATATCCAGCATGATGGCTCCAACAGGTACCCGAAAAAGGACCAGGTTCACGGATTGAGAAAATTTTCCTTTGCCAACGCTTCCGGGTCGGGTCTAGTTTACGAAAAGGAAGATACAGGGTTCAGTTGTCGATATATTTATTAATAGCATTTAATTATCCATTGAATCAGTTTACGGATTGAGTTTGTTCCAAAAAAGAGTATAGGCGCACCAAATGCATTTTAGTCGATGTTTGGTCTTCCAAATATAAAAAACATATTTTGGACATATATGGCGAACTTTTAAAACGGAATTTATCTATGAAATCGGCATCGTCTTAAATCATGAAACATCATTAGAACCGAACATACACCATTACATTCTTTTTCGTCAACCGAAAGTCAAAGAAGCTTTAATCAAGGTTGAAAAGAATTCTGTTTCATTTATCGTTCTAGTGGGATCAAGAAATAGGACATTTAAAAAAAAAACATTGTAAAATGTTCCATATGTTAAAGCAAATGCGATATTTAATTCCTCGGTTGGCTTTCGACACGTGTTGTCCTCATTGTTTACAAATGTGTAGGGCAGTTTAAAATGCATACACATATTTATTGTTTACTTTCGATTTCCATGTACGGAACATGTGTAGCTGAATTTAATCTTAAATCAATTAAACCTTTCAAAAAGTTACCTGATTATGTAAACTTCTGTCTGTAGCCTTCCTGTGTTTATGTAATTAAATATCCCATTTGGAGTTATTCTTCATATCTCAATTTATTAAATTTACAAACGATTAAAAAAATGCACCTGTTATTTAATGCAATCTGAAGTTTATCAAACCAAGGATAAGACATAAATAGAGGAAGTAGAAAATAATCGCCTCTAAACAAATATTTAGTCTGGATTACCTGCCCCTTTGTATCTATTTGTTTACAATAGAAGCTGGGAACCAGACTACAAATATTGAGCACGACATTTCATAGTGTGTATAGGGTGAACAAACAAACGAGGGGTCTGACTAAGTTTCAATTACGAAATGGCTATAAATATAGACATGACATATCAGTTCAAATTAAGGTTTACATGTAATCTGCGTTACAATATATTATTAAAGTATGTTTATAGATATATCAAATTCGTTTAAACCGATTAATACCGACAATGCATTGGCATTTAGCACATGCATGTCAAGACTTCTTCTTATTTAGTGGAGTGTGAATTATTTATTTTTCATATATATTTATAAACAATGCCGATATCTTTGCTTTCTATTTTGCTTTTTGTATTGTATATAATTTAAGGTGTGTATTCTGTGTACAGACACCGCACTCATCTTTTGAATTCGAAGGTCTTACAAGCGTAATGGTTGTTCTACATTAAATTTAATTGAAAAGAGAAATGTATTTTTGAAACATTCCCTGCAAACAACAAAGGTTGTCAATTACTTAATATCCCGCTCAATAACGCGCGTGTGATTCCTCGATTATATGTTTCTCATTCATCCTCAAATGCATGCGTTCATTTGTTGTACAAAGGAACATCTAAAACATTAAATTGGTTTATACAATTCCACTATTAGTACTTGGATGAGGCGTGTAACCCGATTTGAAGAACAAAGTACAAAGGAACATCTAAAACATTAACTTGGTTTATACAATTCCACTATTAGTACTTGGATGAGGCGTGTAACCCGATTTGAAGATAGGCATTCTAAAACTTTCAACCATAGAATAAAGAAAAATACACGGTTTTCTTTTTTCGCATGCAAGACCGAGGCAGACTTTTTTTTATTGAATAGTACATATCTTTGTTTGTCTTAACATTTATTATTTCGTTATTAATATTTGTTTAAGTATCTTTTTTGAAAGATATATTAAATATAAAGCCCAAATACAGTTTGTGGTTGAAAATAAAATTGGTCCGGAAATATTTAAAAGCAAAACTCATAAGATTTCATGTAGAGGCAAACTTTTTTTATTAAAAAGTATTATCTGGTTTAGTCTAAAACTGAAGTTTCTATTTTAATTAATATCTAAACAAAATCGCTCTCAGGCTAACACAAAAATCTCTTGCCGGATATGAATTTTAAATAAACAAGTACCGGAGATATTTATTAGCAAAACTGTGTAAGATGTCAGGACATGGCATATTTTTTTTATTTGAAAAGTACATATCAGCTTTTGCCAATAACTTTATTTTTATGTTATTATGTTAAATAATGTTAACTAAACTGATTTCATAATTTATTAATTTTTCTTAATAATATCTAAATTTACGATAAAATGTTCAATATGAAAAATATGTAGCCTTAAATAAACTTTCAAGATAAAGTATAAATTTACGATAAAAAATAAATAAAAAAACACGAACACAATAATTGATGTTTTTGTTCGTCAATTACGGATTGTCAATTTAAGCAAAGTAGATCTAATGGTCTTGAAAAAAAAACATTTGAAAAAACATCTGCGATAGAGTCACTAAAACTTTCACTCAGTGGGAGGCGATGTCCCAAGGGTGGTTAAAAAGTGTTAATTGGTATGTCTGTGACACCACATGTCTGCACATGTGTTGATACAGTTATTAAGATAAGATACCATCCGTCACCTTCTGATAACATTTAAAATGACAATCTAGGAAATCAGTTCATGCTGAGTTTTATGACTCTTAAAACAATGCACACGAACTTTGTTTCTTTTAATCACCAAATAACTGATCAAAATATTTATAAAAAAAACGAACTTATGTGATGATCATATCGATACCAGAAACTATTTAAATCTTCAAATATATTAGATAAAATTGCTTCGAATCCTTTTATTGTTCAGGGACCTATTCAAATATATAGGTCCCTGTATTGTTCTTCAGTACCGCGCGCGAGAATTCATGGGCGATAATCCGGGAGTTATCGATTTCTGGGATTGTCGATACGGCGTGCTGTAAATCTATAAATAGGACTAAAAATAGGATTCTAAATATAGTTCACATAAGCTCCGCCTTTTCATCGGTTTTCATCGCATATGAAATAAGCGCAAACAATCGCAAACAAACCCTTAAAAACGGTTTAAAACGGTTAAAAACGCAATCGCTATTATTTGCGGAACACAATCGCTAACTCTACTGTACCACCGCTGTGACACGTGCGTGTGCCACTTGATGATATCGTGTCTTATCGTCTTAAAAAAAGAGAGAGAGACAAACCTTTATGTGTTAAAGAGACGTCTTCACAGGTTGGCAATATGACGATTTTAAAAATAATTGTCATATATTATAATAAAGTATATATGCATTATAAATATTGGATCATTAACGGATAATCATCATTCGAAATCGGTAAAAATATTTAAGCGTTTGTAACGCTTCTCTTTGATACTTGGGAAAATACGTCGAGTATAAGTATAGGTTTTTATATTTCGCTTACCAAAAAGAACGGCTGCGTGGCACAGCTTTAGCGCGTTGGCTTTTGCTTCAAGAGAACCCTGGTTCGAATCCAGGGGACGGCAATATGTTTTATTCAATTTTTTTTTTTTGCTATTATAAGTAGTTAAGACTTTTAAACCATGATTGATTTGTTAGTTAAACAATATTTAATGACATTTTTCAAAAATACGAAAATATGTGAACAAGTCCATTTAATATCCAAAACGAAACGCACTCTAAATATGCAAATATCGCGTTTTGCAATACAACTTCTCACCTGTCGGTTTATCTGTTATTAGGTTTAAGCACACAAGGTTGATAAGACATTAACATGTGCACTACTTTGGAAATTCCGGATCGAGGCTGTGTTAATGTAAAATCAAACATTGCACTTCAACAACGATTACAGTTGACTGTGTTTATACTACGCGACCTTTATTGTAGATATTACAAAAGAACATATATATATAACAAAGTGTTAACACTATAATTGTCGTTTATATTTCTCGCTATAATAGATAACCTCGGTATTTGTTCATCTACCATACTTCTGATTGAAATATTTGTAAAGTAACGATTTAAATGAGTTTTTCGAAGACAAACACAATGGCTTCTTGTGTCATATGACAGGAAATTTCGATTTGAATATTATCTCCATACGTCAAATAACTACAAACATACCTTGTTTATGTTAATGTCGTACTTAAACGGATGATAACAATCCGTCAAGTATCAATATATTGAATGGTGAAACTTGTATTTTAATTTATAATCCGAATAAATAGAGAAAAAACATTTTAAAGAAGATAACACAATCTTGTTTACTTTATACGGAATGCCGTAAGGGCCATCGTGGTTACACATTAAAATCAAGAGGGCGAGAATGCGAAAACGCAAGAGTACGATGACGAGAATGCGACAATACGATGACGACAGTGCGACAATACGATGGCAAGAATGCGAGAACGCGATGGCGAGAATGCGAGAACGCGATAGTACGATCACGACAATACGACAGTGCGTTCTCGCATTCTCGCCATCGTATTGCCGCAATGTCGTCATCGTATTGTCGCGTTCTCGTCATCGTACTCTCNCAATCCTCGTAGTTTCCCAAAATATAGTTTCGCGTCGCACGACGCTTTATCTGTTGGACGGCCCCTTTAATAAACAAATAAGTAAGTGATACATGTCCGTAGTGTTTTATGGGGAGAATGTTCTCTGTGTACTGTCTGAAGTCTCCGCTGTAAGTGTACTTGTGGGTTATAGATACGCGAATGGCTGTATAAACTTGTTTCTCTTTTTGGTCACATTTGACTTAAAACAGTGTTAGATTACATTGTAAGTGTGCGCATGAATTGTCAAGTGTGCGTCTATCTCATTGATTATCATGATAGTACCTTAACTCTTACTCAGATCATATCTGAAGTTCCAGATTAATAGTTTTATCCCAATTTTGGCAGTTAAAGTGACATATATTTACCCTTAACCTGCCTTTAAATAAATACGTTTACCTTGTTGAAGCATATCGAATTTCCGAATGTTAGACCAAATTTTAATTTCGAAACGTTATCCTCGTTAACTACATTTCTTCCATGGGAAGTAACTTTAGTTCACCCTGCTGATGAATATAAGCAGTTATTCATCATAACGTGATCTTTTATTCATTTGTTGATATTCATAAATAGTCATTTTCATAAAGTACACCGAGCGCTTTTGTATGGTGGAACAGATGTGACATGTGTACGGTTTGATTAATGTCTTTCGCAAAACTCCTCGTTCCTGGGATTTAATAAGTCGTGGGAACTAGGTACATTATTTTTCTGATTCAAAAAATATATTCTTTTAAGAATTTCAGAAGCCAGTGGCTTTAACATATTGCAGTTCGGGGTTAAACTCTTATTACAAATCATCGACTTTAATCGTCTTATCGCTATAGGTTAGATTGCCACAAAAACGACATGGAAATTTTGCTTCGGTAACGGAACACCTAACAATAAAGTATGAACAGATTGACGATAACCCAACGCAATTTTGAGAGGGAGTTTATTCAAAAACTTATAATCAAAAAAAATAAATATATAAAAATATATTTATATAGATTTCAAATTCATGACGAATATCACACGAGTTGCTGTTCTTATTATAGACGACTTAAATAGAGAAGTCCCCCGGAACGTCATTCGTGTTTATGGATCGAATTTACAAAAGGTAGTGTTTAAATGAATTGAAACATGTATTTTGCTCAACCTTACAAAACACGAAATGAAAGAACAATTATATTGTGTCCGCTTGATATCCTTTAATCAGAACAAAAAGGAAGAATAAAGTAAAATGTCATTTGATAATCGATAATCAATTATTAAGAACGCTTAATGTCTCGCCCGCATTCGGTATATGATAGTCACTGTTCTCTATGAAGTATTACACGGTCATTAAGCAAGTGAAAGGTAGTTTTAAATTTCAATCTGTATTGCACCTTTTGAACTACTATTGGAAAACGAATGTGATACCTTTACCTTTCATTTTTAAAGTACAACATAGTTAACAAGAGATTGTGTATTTTTGTTCAAGACAGATTATATTTAAAACAGTCTTATTAGAAGAGTTATGGGGTTATTCTTAAATGTAGATGGAATAAGATCTAGATTTTAATGGGAAAATACCCGCTGTAACTGTGTATGTTTTTCAAAATACTTAATCAACAATATGTGGAAGAAACTATCATTGTTTTATTAGGTGCATGTGTACTAACTCTGCGACGGCACCAAATAATGACGTCATATAGAAGTCTGATGTTGGTCGCCACGACGACAATGGCGTTGATATTCCTGTTGTTGGTGACGTGTCACGCAACCTCTGTGGATAGCGGCTCAAAGGAGGACATGCGCACTCTACTGTACTCAACATTGAACGACTCATCTTATAAACCGACAATCAGGCCCATCAAAGACAGCGGTTCTGTATTGAATGTAAGGATTGCATAACGCACGCTGCAGTTGGTCAATTGTTTAAACCTTACGTTACAACGGGGTAATTGTTTATTGTGTAGTTTATTGTTTATATTGTTCCTTAGTATGGCCCGTATATAAATATGTTTCGATCATTTAGTTTGCGTCTTTAAACAGACGATTTTATAAACAGATCACGACTTATTTCAGGTGACAATCGACATGTTCTTAGTGGCTGTTAACAACGTGGATGAGGTGAAACAAATGATAACGTCGACGTCATTCATGAAGATCACGTGGTTTGAAACGTTCATGAAATGGACGCCTGCGAATTTCAGTGGGATCACGAGCATCGAAGTTCCCCAGAATGCTGTTTGGAAACCAGATTTGGCTTTGGCAAATGCATATGCAACGATTTCTGGACTTGGTAACGGGTTCATCTACCTCACAATCACTAACGATGGACAAATAACATGGCGGCCGTATCAGGTTTTCAAAAGCACGGGCACGCTTGATATGACGTATTTTCCGTTCGATACGCAGACATGCGACATTCAGCTTGCCACTTGGTCCAGCACAAAGGAGCTCATAAACAAACAGACTGGCGAAGACGGATTCAATATCGAAAACTTTGAGACTTATGCGAACTTGGACCTCTTAAGCTTCTTCACGTTTGATTCCAGTGACATCAAGACCTCGGCACTTTCTTTCCAACTCGTGCTGAAGAGAAAATTATCTAATAAATGTCATCATTTGCATCATCCTGTTGTCTTCCTTGAATACATGCGTGTTCGTGCTGCCCTGTAAGAGCGGGGAGAAGAGCGGATATGCCATGGTGCTCTTTCTCTCTTTCGCCATCTTCCTGCTCTTGATCACGGTGATGATGCCAGAAGGGTTGACGACGATTTCCGTGATGAGCGTCTACCTGCTGCTCGAGTGCATGATATTCAGTTGCGCCTCCACAGTTTAGGCGACAATACGCCATTGAACCCGTCTCTGAAAACATTCACGAAAACTATCACCAATTTAAAGAACAAACTGCTATGCTCATCAAATGACGATGGCCGAGGTAGACGTTTTAGTGGTCATAGCCGGGCAACTACTCTTATGTTCAAAGGACGGGCAAATACTCTCAGGTCAAGACGAAGGGTAACTACTGCCGACAAAAACGCAATAAGTCAGGCAGCGTTCGTGCACTGTAGCATTCCGAGACGAGTTGAAAACTCGAACGAGGAACAGGAATTACAGTCTCAATCGAAATGCCAATCGTGTCTGTCTTTTATGCGTTCAATGTTCAAGACGAAGACAAATGCTTCCGAACTAGAGATGTCGACACTCTCTAGAAGCAGCCAGAAGACAGCGTGGACACTTTCGGACATTCTCAGAAAGAATTACAAAGTTGAACCCGATTAATTCTTCGCCCACCCTCCACCCATGGAGGTTTTCTATAAGAAGGTTATGCGAGACCTTAGGGGTGACATTCTTTCTGTCCCTCCCGTATCTGAAAATATAAATCACCCCATCGGCATCGGCCTGCGTTTCGAGGGAGATCCTCCTAGGGCTGTGCGATCCCCGATCTTCGCGGCGGAAATACAATCCGACGGATCACCAACGCCTAGCGACATCGGACCCGAGTTTGAAAGACCCGATGAATTCTTCACCCACCCTCCACCCATGAAGGATTTTTATAAGAAAGATATGCGAGACCTGAGTGATGACATTATTTCGGTCCCTACCGTATCTGACAATATGAATCATTCCATCGGCATCGGCCTGCGCGCCGAAGGAGATCCACCTATAATTGTGAGATCCCAGATCTATGCGGCGGAAATGCAGTCCGAAAGATCACAAACGCCTACCGATGACGGACCCGAGAGTGAAAAACCCGATGTATTATTCACCCACCCTCCACCCATGAAGGCTTTCTATAAGAAGATAATGCGAGACCTGAGTGATGACATTAGTTCGGTCTCTCCCGTATCTGACAATATGAATCACCCCATTGGCATCGGTCTGCGATCCCAGGGAGATTCTCCTATGATCGTGCAATCCCCGATCTATGCGGCGGAAAAGCAGTCAGACAGATCACCAACGTCTAGCGACACCGGACCCGAGCCTGAAGAACAACCGAAAGAAATAGGGTGGCCTGACTTTGTTTTGGCATTGGACAATCTGTATTTTGCTGTACTTTTCATCCTGAACATCCTAGTCATTATTATTGCATTCCCTGTAAGTGCATCTGGATAAAAATGTAATGTACCTTTATTTATCGTTTTAACACGCCATGTATGAAAACAAAAACAGCATAATGTCATACCTGAGCGTCAACATATGGCGTGTCAAAAGTTGCAATTTAATGTTTCCATAGTTATATGGTATATTTGTATGTATGTTCTACATACCATGTTTGTGTGTAATAGTTGTATATATATTTTATATAAAGTCATAGCTATTTGGTAAAATCCTAAATATGTATGGTAAAAAAATATGTATTGTATAATTTCATATTTATGTTTGATATTTGCATACATATGTTCGAAACGTTCGTATATGTATGCCAGATTTTCGTACATATGTGAAAATGTTGATATTTGTGTTGTATGAACTTCAAAATATTTGTGTGTTCGAAACGTTCATATTTGTGTGCAATATTTCAATATGTTTGTTGTAAAATATTCATAGGAATGTTCTTTAATTTGCATCATGGGAAATATTTAACCGAAAATTAATCTATAGAATATGTTATATAAATACAGTAAATTTAAAAAGGCACAGTCATTTGGCCGTCATCTTTTCTGCATCAGCGAAGACTCTCATTATTATTTGTTTAACATTAAATCGATCAACGTTATAAGTATTATTTTAAAAAAAAAGTATACTCCGATCAGGGTTGGCAATTAATGCAACATGATTGTTTCCCTTGTACTAGCAGTATGGCCATCAATGAAGAGTTTGTACGCTCCGATAGTTCTATACATTTTGCTGATATTGCCACGTGGATGTTCGTTTAAAAACATATTGACAAATTAAATGTTTTATTTAAAAAAAAAAATACCACAAATGGCATGGTCACTACTAGTGTCCATTCGAACATAAGAAAACGGTATCATGTGTACCACATGTTTGACAATGAAAATTACGCAAAAGCAAAGATAAAACATTCCGTGTTTGCGTTTGGTGTGTTCAATTGCACATACAATTTTAAAAAACTGATATTGTTGATGGTATCATATTTTAAACGTTATAGGTTACGCAGGCAGGAACAAACTGGAAACTATTACGAGAGAACCGGATCAATTTTAAAGCCCTTTAATAAATTGCTTAAACTGTTATACTTTTGAACTTGTTAGCTATTGTGCAAAATAAAATGTAATAATTGAATTCGTTGAGTATGTAGTGAAAACGTTACTGTAGCCATAGTAAAAAGTACTAACAAGTTATGGAGGTAAACTTGCACCGAGTAACACCAAACGCTAATATGTAATCGATAATCCATAAAAACGCAAAATTAAAACAATGGTTCTTTACGTAAAATAACACTTCTATTGTTTATATGATATCGTTGTGCCGTTTTAACGAGCATTGTTCTTTCTCTAGCTTTTCACGGTGTTTAAGCAAGTGATCTAAAATAGATATATTGAAAGAGCTTTAAATATCATATCATTATATTGAAAGTGATACTATATTTGGCCATTCGCTTCAATATTTTGTTCCCCTGATAGGAACAAATAACAACTATGCTAGTGTTAAATGGTTGTTATTCTTGATTGTTTAAATTTGTTTTATTTATCGTACATTGACATTTATAATTTGGCGTTTATATGGATTATTGTATTGTAAATACATAAAAACCGAATAACTGAATAAATTTCAAGCATTAATATCGAGAGGAAAGAAGGATATACATTAAATCTATGTGTCAACTCTTGACGCTTACAAATAATGCCGTCATACTCACGAATTGCGGTAGTCGCCATGACGACTTTCCTGCTGACATTCGTCTTGCTGATGATGTGTCACGTGGCCACGGTAGAGGGCGGCTCGAAGGAGGACATGCGCACTCTTCTGCACTCGAAACTGAACGATTCGTCCTACAACCCGCGTATTAGGCCCATCAAAGACAGCGGTTCTGTACTGGAGGTAAATATAGTATATGAAGTATTCTGCAATTGATCATTTGTTTAAACCTTTCGTAACAAGAAGAAAATGTACAATGCTTTNTTCAGGTCAAAATAGACATGTTCCTGGTGGCCGTTAACAACGTCGATGAGGTAGAACAAATGATAACGTCGACGTCATTCATGAAGATCACGTGGTTTGATATGTTCATGGAATGGACGCCTGCGAATTTCAGTGGGATCGCAAGTATCGAGATTCCGCAAGATGCTATTTGGAAACCAGATTTAGCTTTGGCAAATGCATATGCAACGATCACCGGCCTAGGTGACCCGTTCATTTACCTCACAATCACTAACGACGGACATATCACATGGCGTCCGTATCAGGTTTTCAAAAGCACGTGCACGCTTGATATGACGCACTTCCCGTTCGATACTCAGACATGCGACATTCAGCTTGCCACTTGGTCCAGCACAAAGGCTCACATTAATATACAGCCTGGCGAATACGGCCTGAATATCGACAACTTCGAGACTAATGCGAACTGGGACCTCTTAAGCGTTTCCACGTTAGATTCCAGTGACATGAAGACCTCTGCACTTTCTTTCCGACTCGTACTGAAGAGAAAACCCATGTATTTCCTGGTAAATTTCATAATTCCAATCGTCCTGTTGTCCGTCTTGAACACGTTCGTGTTCGCGCTTCCCTGTGAGAGCGGGGAGAAGAGCGGCTATGCCATGGTGCTCTTCCTATCCTTCGCCATCTTCCTACTAGTGATCACCGTGGTGATGCCAGAAGGGATGACGACGATTCCCGTGATGAGCGTCTACTTGCTGCTCGAGTGCATGATCAGTACCGTGATAGTGATACTTACCATTATCCAGCTTCGCCTTCATAATCAAGGCGACGATACGCCATTGAACCCGTCTCTGATATCTTTCACCAAATATATCACCAATGTAAAAAACAAATTGTTATGCTCATCAACTGATGATAGTCGAGGTAGAAGTGTCAGATCAGCGCGTAGTGGTGATAGCCGGGCGACTACTCCTTTGTCCACAGGAAGGGCGAATTCTGCCAGGTCTTCACTAAATGCGACTACTGCCAGGTCAACACGAAGGCTGGCTGCTCCAGTGTCACCACCGCCTGCATACGAAGAACTCGCGTCCTCAAACAATGCAATGATTCAGCCCGCGATCGTACGCCGGCGTTTTCCGGGACGGGTTGAAAACATGAACGAGGAACAGCAATTACAGTCTCGATCGACATGCCAATCGTGCTTGTCTTTTGTGCGTTCAATTTTCAAGACGAGGACGTGTGTTTCTGAACTAGAGATGTCGACACTTTCTACAAGCAGCCAGAAAACATCGTGGACACTTTCAAACATTCTCGGAAAGAATAACAAAGTGGAAGCCGATGAATTTTTCGCCGACCCTCCACCAATGGCGGCTTTCTATAAGAAGGGTATGCGAGACCTGGGCGATGACATTCTGTCGGTCCCTCCCGTATCTGACAATATGAATCACCCCATCGGCATCGGACTGCGCTCCGAGGGCGATCCTCCTATAACGGTTCGATCCCCAATCTACGCGGCGGAAATGCAGCCCGACCGGTCGCCAACGCCACCGCCCAGCGACGTCGGACCCGAGCCTGAACAACCACCGAAAGAAATAGAGTGGGCTGACTTTGTTTTGGCTTTGGACAATCTGTTTTTCGCTATATTTTTTATCCTAAACATCCTATTCATTTTTCTTGCATTCGTTATAAGTGGATCTGGGTAAATGATATATACCTTATCTTCGGGTTTTTTCTGTTTTGTTTTACAAAGTGGTTTGTATGAAAATAAACAAACACTAGCACAATGTAATACCGGAACTCTAACGCTTATTTGACGTTTTGTATGGATTTCACGGGGAATGGAAAACATGTGCAAGCCTTCTTCGTTTTTAGTTGAGTGATAAAATATACAGAAACAGGTTTATGGTAACCATTTTTAGCACATTGTATACGCTTACTTGCTTGTACATATAGGTTATCACTTTGAAGTGTCAAATATAGATTACATGTACATCTACATGTTAGTTTATTTTGTATTCATATTCCATAACTAGTGTGACGCAAACAAAACAAAAGTAGTTTTATGTCACAACACACCATCAACTATAGTACTTAAAAAATATAGACATTGTTCACTTTTTATTCATACATTTGGAAAAGTATTGCAACTTATTTGAATCTAATTAACATCGCCTGTCAATCAAACACTTGCCTTTATATCGATTGAGAAATCGGGGTTCGATAAATATGGGAGCTTTCGGTTTTCCTCTAAATGCTGAATGTCGAGGTTCACATTACGAAAGGCGCCCATATTATATATGAACACATTTAATGACGCAAAAAAAGAATTATAACAGTACCTTTATTGAAATAAGTGCTCCACATGAGATCCATGACATGCATTAATACCCCTACACCTTTTGGTCCCGATTCAAGAGCCTTGGTAATGATATTTTGGACCAGTTTTCTCCACTCGTCCTAAAGAGCTGTTTTAAGACCTATACATAGTTAACGTTGCGCTTCTGAAGACGGCATTAAAGGATTCCCCATGTACCAAAGTCCATTGGAGCAGCATCCGGATACTTCGACATCAATGTTTCAATGTGTTAATTGAGGCGCTGACCTGAAGAAACACCATTGACGTTCAACCTTCTGGAAACAGTTTCGGAACTTCATTTCGTAGAAACTGCTTCACTATCTTATTGCTATAGAATTTGGTATCAACTTAAGTTCCTTTGTTGATAATAAGCAAATCTCGGATTTTCCTCTATAAGAGACACCAGCCCATGCCAATAAACCCTTGGCGAAATAATCCCACTTAACGTACTTTACGCTACCTGTTTCGCCTTTTATCATGTATCAAATTTTGCAAAGCCCGAACGAACCACCTTATTTGAACATTGTCTCATCAGAAGTAATCAGTTCTTCCATTTTCCACCTCTTAACTTAACCTGTATCTAGTCCTGCTCTTCTTTATTTGCGCAATATTAAGGTGGTGAACTTTGCATTTTTAAGTTGAGCTTCCAATAGTTTGGTGATAATGGTATATACAGTATATACAGTTCTTTTAGGGGTGCCTATCATAGACGATATCTCACTTTAGATCGGTTGTTTAAGTTTGGAGATAATACGATTGATTTTTCTGAGGAAGTACGGTGTGGCCACATTTCTACGATATCTAAACTTTGGCATAGGACGACCAGCGTTGATATTTGGCGTTTTGGTATGTCAAATATTATTACGAATGTTATACATGGAGCCCAAGGAAATCGAATATCAATTACTTTCAACTCATTTTGAGTGATTAGTTAAAGAAATAATGGTCGCGAACCTTAAATGGTAAAAGGAATTGTATCGTGTAAATGTTAATGCAGAAGACCTCGGGCGCAATCCAACATTTAGCGGTAAAGTGGAAGTGCAGTATATAACTGCATGATCTTGTCATTAATATTCTCTTCAACGAAATGTGCCGCGAGTATCCGAGTATAAAATCGAACTATTTATAACTTATATATATTTATATATTACTGAAGATTTACTTCAGCAGATAATAATCTAGTATCAGGATTATTATTATGTTAAGGTTAGCGTCAGCAATAAATTGCTGAACACCTCAGGAAAACGGAGAAGGAAATGGAAACTTTAACGAGGTGTGATTACGTTCAACATATAATTAACTACTCACATGAATATAATCATGTTAATGTTTGCGTTAACAAGAAACTCTAATTTATGTTACGTAAAGGCACTTTTATGTCATTTAATTTAATAATCAAATAGCTAACATAAATTTGTTTGTATTCGTTAAGTTAATATTAAGATAAATATCGCAATAAGTAAGAAGTAGCATTAATCTTTTCTGGAATGCTAACTAATTAAAGTTATATTTTGAGCAACATGTGGTTAACATGATTCGTAATTTGTTAATTAAAAAATTATCTCTAAATGTATGAGGTTATCATAAATCATTTCTATAGCATCATAGTTTTAATATATTATTTGTTGAAATATCAATAATTCATGCTTTATCATATCACAGGACCGGTGGGCAAGAGGTATTTTTATTACATACTATCAATAGTTTATACTAACATTGTGATCCTTTCCTGTGATTCATATTAATTAAAAAAATGTATATTAAATGCAAGTCATCCAGATTCAAACGTGTCCTAGATATTGTCAAGATAAACATTTTGATCAGTTTCGTCAAGATTCAGTAAAAATGTGGTCACTAGAATGTTTACATGATTTGACCTGATGACCAAGTTTTTAGATATACATGACCCAGATTCCAACTTGGCCTAGATATTTTCAAAATATACATTCTGACCAAGTTTCACGAAGATTGAGTCATAAATGTGGCTTCTACAATGAGAACAATGTTTTGTAAACATTTGACTTCGTCACCTAGATTTTGGACGCACGTGACCCTGATTTAAACTATGCCTCGATATTGTCAAGATACAAATTCTGACAAAGTTCCACCACGATTGAGCCATACTTGTCGCCTGTAGAGTGGTTACACGGGTTTTCTAAGATTTTACCTAGTGACATAGATTTTGAAAGTATGTAAACCAGATTCCCAATTGGCCTAGATATTGCCAAAATAAAAATTATAAAAACGTGTAATCAAGATTGGAAAAATATGGTCTCTGTTTCGATAACCAACTTTAAGTTGGCGTACGACGACGGACAAAGGATGATCACAATAACTCACCATTACCACTTCATGCTCATGTGGGTTAAATATATTTATAAACTAGGTCAACCAGTCAAATCGTGTAACCACTTTACACGCCATTCTCAATCTCGATCAAAGTTACTAAGAATATTTATCTTTATATTATCTAAGCCGAGTTTAATTCTGGGTCAAGAGCGTCGAAACAAAGGGTCACCAAGTCAAATCGTTGAAAAACTATGTTACCGCTCTAGAAGCCACCTTTATGACTCAATGTTTAGCTTGGTCAGAATGTTAATGTTAACAATTTTAGGCCGATTTCAAATCTGGTTTATATGCATCCAAAAATAAGGCCACCTTAGATAAAAGAAAAGCCTCGCGACTACTATAGACGCCACAATATTTGACTCAATCTTGATGAAATGTGGTCAGATTTTTTTTATGACAATACCTACGCCATATCACGTGTGTCCAAAAACTGGGTCGCGATGTCAATGCAATCATGGCTCTATTGTTTAAACTATTGGAGTCGTGCTCTGAGAAAACTGGGCATAATGCTTGTGCGTAAATTGTCATCCCATATTAGCCTGTGCAGGTCGCATAGGCTAATCAGGGACGACAATTTCCGCTTTTATGGAATTTTTCGTTTAAATTCTTAGCGAAAATACAGTTTAGGCGGAAAGTGTCGTCCCGGATTAGCCTGTGCGGACTTATTAATGTTTTAATTTTTCTCACCATTTGTTGTTATCATAAACTAAGCTTATGCAACCTTTGTGACAACTCTTTTTAATATTGAATCGGGGCAGTTTCCTCTCTTTGAGTTCCTTATTATTCACGATTGTTCAATTTACTTGTATGTATCATTGTGTTTAAATATGTTTCGATGTTCAATTAATTTTATGTCACCTATTGAAGAAAGGGCATGAATAGCAGTCGCACTCTATGTCTGTTGTTCTGTGCATCTGTGTGACATTTCCTGTCCCAAGCATACTATTGCCATATATCGATTGATCATGCAAAAAAATGCACAAATGTCCACCATCAAAAGACTACGTGTAGCGTGTAACATTGTCTTGGTATCTCAACGGTTGAGGTCATACTTAGAAGTCAAAGGTCAAAAGGCCATGAAACAGCTTGAACATTCCTGTAGCAGACATACCTTTGCCATATATTGAGGGATTTTGAAATAACTTAATAGTAAACAATAAAAAAAATCGTTGTTTTTCAAAAAATTACTTTTCGTTGACACTTTAAGTCCTGGATTTCTGATTTTGGCAAAAATAAGCAATTTGCGTCTGTCAATTTCTGATTTCTTTGTAATACTTGTCCGCGATACATCGCGGTTGGGAGAGGGTTTACTTGCAGAAGGTGGGCCCTGTAAATCACAAGCCAAATAACTAATCCATTGTTATTAGGTAATCGTAACCGGCCTTTTTTCTTCGGTCAATTATGTACTGATTAGCAGATAAGCGTGACTGATAAATTAGTGCAATACAATCTCGAAACTTGTTAATCTAGCTAAACATAAACAACCAAACTAAATAAATATGTTTGTATTTCTCTGTAAAACAATCACATAAACTATTTCAATCAAGTGTTGATAACAGTTCGTAATCTTTTAATTGCATGTATTGCCTTCGATCCAACGCGTGTTGGCTGTTAAGATACAACATCATTGAAAAACACAATACACACTAGGTATGAAAGATGTTCATAATTGGCGCTAACCCTGACTATTATACCTAAACGAGCTAAACATTATCGAAACATCTTAACTTCATAAGCGTTTTGCAGGAAAGATCAAGTGTCAGTCAAGTACACAGCGTTATGTACACCCTTTGTGTAGTATCTGGATTTATCTTGATTGCAAAACAAACGCAGGATGTGTGCGTTGATTATGCTGGATATTTATGTATTTTATGCCTACGGTAATTCAGTTAAAAACATAAATATGGGACAAAATTGTTCGTTGGGATCTTAAATTCCTGGTTCAGTCTTCCAACAAAATCAACGACACTAAATGTCGGACGAATAAAAATGATTTTACAGCAACTTGACACATTTGAAATCCATTATCAGTCACGTTGCGAACTTGTATATCCACCTAAAATGTCAAGGTCACGCATGTTAACATTTATGTTTCTTTTTTCTTTTTTTTCGAATGGATACAATTGCTTTATAACAAAAAAGGAGCACACAAATAATTCAGACTTAAATGCCGTAGTATTGCTGCATTTGCATGAACTCATCATGCCGTTTATTTTGCATTTACACCTGGCATCAGCTATAGGTATTTGTGAAAATGTCACAATTATTTTCAATAAATCTACAGTACTTGATTTATAAAACCGCATTACGTATGTCAGCTACATAACCGTGGTCGCTGTAGGGTTGTTATTCACAGACAAATGCCTTCTGTTTCCAACAAGTAATTCATCGTTAATTACTTTCTGTGTGTCGTCCANACTCAATTTTCATTTCGATTGGACAATTTATGAAGGAGTTATATATATAAAAATTTGTTACCAGGTGCCGTGTGAAATAGGTGAGCGACTCCAGGACCATCATGGTCCTCTTGTTTAATATAACTTCTGAACATTATTTGCTATGACAATTCCATTGCAAAGGTAAGGAGTTTCCATTTCAGCTCTGGGACTTTTCATTCCTTAGGATTTTAATATAAGTGCCGATTATTATTCCCCTTGATAATTCAAGGTCAGCCGTTATACATTTTTGTTTCTTATCTGAAACATTTAAATATCCTGGGATGATTTAAATGTTAGGATTATTATTTCCCGTTACCTGACAATGTGATATCTACTGACCTCCCATGCTCAATGTTCNTTATTCCCCATGTGTTTTGTAGAAATAAAGGTAAAATGTCATGAATATTTGGTTTGTACTTAATATATTTAAGGTTATGTTTCTACTAGATGTAATTAATTGAAACTTTGCGCTTGTGTTTTGGCGTTATTGTGTGAGATCACTTACCAAGTTTTATAACTCTATCCTACTCTTACCTTCAAAAAAACAGAAGTGTACCCCTTTTTTGTTCGTAGAAATGTGGTTAAGGTAAATGTTCATTTTTTCCATTTCACTGTTTTTAGCTGCAGGGCTTCTGTCATGGTCCTGTGTCCGTCGTGNACCTTTAAACGCTTCCTTCATAGAAAAGGTTTGTCCCTTAGGGTCTCTGGTTACCCTCTTTTGCCTCCTTGTTTAAACTAACTTCAAGCCCAAATTTTTTTATTTATGCATGGGACTTTAAAGTAATTCAGGACAAATAGTAATGGTCAGTTGTGTATGGCCATAAAATAATGCTTTTGTATAAAAAATCTCATGGAGTAATAATAATTACAAATTGTGGCTTGCTAAGCCTGTTTGCTTCTTTCATGACTGTTTCAGGTGCTAAACAATTACCCATTGATGAAGAGTCTTACTTTTCCCCATGATGTCTTCATCACTCTCAGATGGAGTTTCTGACTTCACCACTGGATACTGATGTCTGATGTTAGGCACCTGAACACAAATCCTGCCTCAATAAACAGCAAGCAAAATCATTCAGAAGGTAAATTGGTTAAAATGTTGAAGACATATGTATTAATCTACCCCCCCCCCCTCACCCTTGTGGGTTGATTTGATTTGCTGCTATTGTCAGTCTGTAGACCATATCTAGCTTGCCCCTAAGTACTAAGAACAGCATTTTCTATCTGATCTTCATCAGAAACCATTAGAATGATTGTGGGACTTGTATATTTAAGTCATTAAGTATATTTCAAGAAAGTAGCTAAAGTACCGGGGGTTTTGGATACTGGTATCACCTTGGATGTGTGTCTGGCCATCTTTCTGAAGACACAAACTGGTCTGAAGGAGTTCTTCTACACTTTTGAACATACAATATTAATTACATACAATTCTGCATGCATTTTTACTAATGATATGNACTTGTGTTTCCGGTCATTGTGTTAGGTTACTTTCAAGTTCCATAAATCTGACCTGAATTTTAGCAGAAATATTTTCCCTTTATATGCCCACCTGGGGTGTGGAAGAAACTTTCAAGAGGAAAACTAAATATAAATTATACCTAGTCTGTTGGGTAAATGCACTTGTCCATATATACTTCATACCAAAATGCATTTATGAATGAAAAGATTTGACAAATAATTAAAAAAGATAATCATTGTTGTGGTGTACTGCTTATACATGTATGTCAGTGTTTTTAGCTCACCTGAGCGATAGCTCGGGGTGAGCTATTNCCATAAATCTGACCTGAATTTTAGCAGAAATATTCCCCCTTTATATGCCAACCTGGGGTGTGGAAGAAACTTTCCAGAGGAAAACTAAATATAAATTACACCTAGTCTGTTAGGTATCTGCTTATACACGTTGTTTTTTGAACTTTTATCAAAATTTAATGGGTGTATATGATGCTGTTTACAAATAGTACAATTATTATCGACTTCTGTTGTACGTGGATTGTCCATCATGTGGCGTCGACTTTTAGCTTGTTATGGCACCAGAGGCCACATTTTTCAATCCAACAATGATTAAACCTGCTCAGAATGTTTATCTTGCAAAAAACTAGGTCCCGTGGTCAATACACGGGGTCGAATCACAGAAAAACCTTATCATTCTTGAGGTCATAAGTATGACTCAATTTTGTTGAAACTTGGTCAGAATGTAAATCTTGACAAGATATAGGCCAAGTTTTCATCTCAGGCATAATTATGCATCCAAAAACAAGGTCACTTGGTTAAATCTTAGAAAAACCTTGTTATCACTATAGAACACATTTATGACTAAATCTTTTTGTAACTTGGTCAAAATGATTATTTTTACAAGATGAAGGCCGAGATTGAATCAGGGTAGCATGCTTCCAAAAACTTGGTCATGAGGTGAAATCTTAAAAACAAACTTATTACATTAGAGGCAACATTAATAATTCAATCTTGATGGAAATTGAACATTAAGTTTATCTTGACAATATCTAGTCTGTGTTTAAATCAGGGTCATGTGCATACTTAAAGCCCCATTAATACTCTAAAATCAACGGACATGGATGTTTGTAGATATAAAATGCACGTTTTTATTTTTTCGTGTCACAATAAATTCCATTTAAATTTCTCTCACTGATATCTATTCATACGACACATGAACACTAACACTAACATGGTACCATTTTAGTATTCTTGTGTCGTATGAATAGATATATTTGCGAGAAATTAAAATGGAATTGATTGTGTCACAAAAAAATAAAATAGTGCATTTTATCTAAAACCATCTATGTTACCAGACCACATATGGCGTTGAAATTTCGGCAATTGCTATATGGAACACTGATTTTTATTTTTTAGCTTGGCTGTTTTCGAAGAAAACCCGAGGTATTGTCATAGCCAGGTCGTTCTTCCGCCGTCCGCGTCGTCCCCAAATGTTAACATTGGCCATTACTTTTGCAATATTAAAGATAGCAACTTGATATTTGGCATGCATGTGTAGCTCATGGAGCTGNGTTTCTGACAAACCCATCTCTTGTAACACTTATAATGGTGTGCAAGCATTTGTGTAGTTGAAAGTATTAATGAGTTCTTTTCAATTGATTCAATATTTATATATATCTTCATAAAACAGTCACAAACCAAAGCAGATACAATTAGAAAAGAAAACCCCCAGATACAAACCAAACAAAAAGTATTTCAGCAATATAGCAAGGAAAAATTGTAGTCTTTGCTATTTGATTACTGCTGTGTAAGAGGCTGAACACAACATATTTTATACGGAAACAAATGTCCAGCATAATGTGACCCACATTTCAGGGCCGACGCTTGGACCATTTCGTGCAGGCTCATTTCATCCTGGAAGTGTGCAGCTCAATTCCATATATTGTCACGGTATGTGGCTCCATTCCATACATTGGGGCAGTTCATAGCTTTAATCCATACATTGTCAAGGTTTGTAGTTCCATTCTAAACATTGTCTTGGTACGTGGTTCAATGCTATACATTGTATTTTTACATAGCACCATTCCATCAATTGTCACAGTATGTAGCTGATGTCCATACAGTGTCACTGTATGTACCAGAACAATAATGTAAGTATCCAATTATTACAGAAGATTTCTTATGCTGAGAAACGATATAGATAATTTTAACTTACAGAATTAATGGCAATGGAATCTCAGCATACCTAACACAAAGTATTGTGTATACATGTGTACAGAAAAAATAAGTTAATCATCCTTTAGTTTTGTTGTTTTTTCTCCCCACAGTTTAAAAAAAAAATTAACATGTTCCTGTCAATGTCCCCTCATTCTATTTCAGCTGGCATATCCCACCATACTCTTTTCTTAATAGGTCGAAATCAAGTTGTCGTTCTGGAGGGTGAGAAATCTGATGAAGTTCCTGTGAAATCTGGTGTGCGCCAATCCTCTGTCCTAGGCACTCTCTTTTATTTCTTCTCTATATAAACAAGCTACCAGATCATGTAAGATCCCAATTCCGTCTCTTCGCTGATGACACTGCTGTCTACCGCATGATCAACAACCTAAATGATTGCAACCAANTGGCATATCCCACCACACTACAGAACCTCTATGTCCCCTCATTCTATTTCAGCTGACATATCCCACCATACTACAGAACCGCTTTGTCCCCTCATTCTATTTCAGCTAACATATCCAACCATACTACAGAATATCTTATGTCCCCTCATTTTTTTCAGCTGGCATATCCCACCATACTACAGAACCTTTATGTCCCCTCATTCTTTCTCAGCTGGCATATCCCACCATACTACAGAACCCCTATGTTCCCTCGTTCTATTTAAGCTAGCATATCCCACGATACTACAGAACCTCTATGTCCCTTCATACTATTTCAGCTGGGTTATCCTACCATACTACAGAACCTCTATGTCCCCACATTCTATTTCAGCTGGCATATCCCACCATACTACAGGACCTCTATTCCCCTTCCTTCTATTTCAGCTGGGTTATCCTACCATACTACAGAACCTCTATGTACCCTTATTCTATTTCAGCTGGCATATCCCGCCATATTACAGAACCTGTATGTCCCCTCATTCTATTTCAGCTGACATATCCCACCATACTACAGAACCTCTATGTCCCATCATTCTATTTCAGCTGGCATATCTCACCATACTACAGAACCTTTATGTCCCCTCATTCTATTTCAGCTGGCATATCCCACCATACTACAGAATCTTTATGTCCCCTCATTCTTTTTCAGCTGGCATATCCCACCATACTACTGAACCTCTATGTCCTATCATTCTATTTCAGCTGGCATATCCCACCAAACTATATAACCTCTATGTTACCTCATTCTATTTCAACTGGGTTATCCTACCATACTACAGCACCTTTATGTCTCCTCATTCTATTTCAGCTGACATATCACACCATACTACAGAACCTCTATGTCCCCTCATTCTATTTCAGCTGGCATATCCCACCATACTACAGAACCTCTTTGTCCCCTCATTCTATTTCAGCTGACATATTCCATCATACTACAGAACCTCTATGTCCCCTCATTCTATTTCAACTGGGTTATCCCACCATACTACAGAACCTCTATGCCCTTTCATTCTATTTCAGCTGGCATATCCCACCATACTACAGAACCTCTATGTCCCCTTATTATATTTCAGCTCGCATATTCCCCATACTACAGAATCTCTATATGTCTCCTCATTCTATTTCAGCTGGCATACCCCCATACTACAGAATCTCTATGTCCCCTCATTCTTTTTCAGCTGGCATATCCCACGATACTACAGAACCTCTATGTCCTTTCATTCTATTTCAGCTGACATATCCCACCATACTACAGAACCTTTATGTCCCCTCATTCTATTTCAGCTGGCAAATCTCACCATACTACAGAACCTCTATGTCTCCTCTTTCTATTTCAGCTGACATATCCCACCATACTACAGAACCTCTATGTCCCCTCATTCTATTTCAGCTGGCATATCCTACCATACTACAGAACCTCTATGTCCCCTCATTCTATTTCAGCTGGCATATCCCCCCATACTACAGAACCTCTATGTCCCCTCATTCTATTTCAGCTGGCATAGCCTCCCATACTACAGAACCTTTATGTCCTTGCATTCTATTTCAGCTGGCATATCCAACCATACTACAGAACCTCTATGTCTCCTCATTCTATTTCAGCTGGCATATCCTCCCATACTACAGAACCTTTATGTCCTTGCATTCTATTTCAGCTGGAATATCCCCCATACTACAGAACCTCTATGTCTTCTCATTCTATTTCAGCTGGAATATCCCCCATACTACAGAACCTCTATGTCTCCTCTTTCTATTTCAGCTGGAATATCCCCCATACTACAGAACCTCTATGTCTCCTCATTCTATTTCAGCTGGCATATCCCAAGATACTACAGAACCTACATCCCCTCAGTTTATCTTCAGTTGGCTTATCCCCCCCCAATACTACAGTTCTCTATGTCCCCTCATTATATTTTCAGTTGGCATATTCTTCCAATACTAAGTTATCTATGTCCCCTCATTATATTTTCAGTTGGCATATCCCCCCAAAACTACATAATTTCTATGTCCCCTCATTATATTTTTTGTTGGCATATTCCCCCATACTACATACTCTCTATATCCCCTCATTCTATCTTCAGTTGGCATATCCCACCAATACTACAGAATCTCTATATCCCCTAATTCTATTTTCAGTTGGCATATCCCCCCCCCATTACTAGAGAATCTCTATGTCCCCTTATTCTATTTTCAGCTCGGATATCCCCCCCTGTTAAAGAATCTCTATGTCCCCTCGTTCCTCAGCTGCTGGCTTGCCAAGAAGGCCCTGGATAGACTGCTGGTAAGAAGGGACTGAGTGTTAGTTTAAACCTATATATTTTAGCTCGATTGTATTGAAAGCCTAAGGCTTATTTGAAACACTATTGAGTCTGTTTCCTGGGACTAAAATCAGTACTTGGTGTCTTTGGGGGAGATTTATAAAACGCTCTCACTGTTGGAATCAAACCTGTGACCTCCCAATCTCTCGAAGTGGTTGGTGAATACGGGCCCGGGTATAAAATTGTCTTATTGATCTNGTTGGGCAGTGTAATGGACAGTTTGTCTGGATGTTTTTTCCCATGCACTAAAAGACTTATATACTTACATGATTTTATGCAGAAAACAATCTGCAGTAATTTATTTCTCTACACTGAAGGCTACAACTCAGTAAATCAATGTATAAATGTGAAGGCTACAACTCAGTAAACCAATGTTCAAATGTGAAGGCTTCAACTCAGTTAATCAATGTTCAAATGTGAAGGCTACAACTCAGTAAATCATTTTTTACAACTCAGTTTATCTTTATATAAATGTGAAGGCTACATCTCAGTTAATAGTTATATAAATGTGAAGGCTACAACTCAGTTAATCGTAATATAAATGTTAAGGCTACAACTTAGTAAATCATGTATTAATGTGACGGCTTCAACTCAGTAAATCAATTTGTATATGTGAAGGCTACAACTCAGTTAATCGTTATATAAATGTGAAGGCTTTAACTCAGTAAATCAATGTATAAATGTGAAGGCTACAATTCAGTTAATCGATATATAAATGTGAAGGCTACAACTCAGTAAATCAATGTCTACATGTGAAGGCTACAACTCAGTTAATACATTTTTACAACTCAGTAAATGGTTATGTAAATGTAAAGGCTACAACTTAGTAAATCAATGTATAAATGTGACGGCTACAACTCAGTAAACCAATTTATATATGTGAAGGCTACAACTCAGTAAATCAGTGTATAAATGTGAAGGCTACAAGTCAGTAAATCCATGTATAAATGTGCACTTCTATAACCAAAACTACCATAATAGCGAAATGTGTTGTCCCTAATTAGACTTTGCAGACTGCACAGGCTAAACTAGGACAACACTCAACGCTCCTGCATTAAGTCAGAACAAAGCTTATATTCACATGAACACATTTCAGAATGATCTTCATCGGACTCGCCAGCGTTTCCAGACGATCTCTGTGACATTGTCTCAGCAATGCCTGGTGCTCATAGCAACCATGTTCTGTATGATCTTCACCACGTAAGTAAATAACCAATCAGGCCAAACCAATATGATTCTATGCTTAGCCACCCTGGTTTTACAATGAGACACTTGTTTGAGAGCGTTTTTGATTTTGTTTTAATTGCTGAGTGTTGTTAACTATGTTTTTGACAGAAAGTATGCGACTAGCCAGTTTATATCACAGTGTTTAAATAGGTTCTCAATATGAAGATGATAAGAGAATTATTTTTAGAGAGTCTATCAGTGTTAATAAACAACTGAAATATTGTAAAATCATTATTATTTGTTGGAAATTAATTTTTCATTGATTTCTTGAATTGACCAATCAATGAATTTTACACAAACACATTGCAAAATGACCGAAGCAACTTCCCCATTATTTTTCCAAAATCAGAAATCCAAGAATTTACATGTCTAGGAAAAAAGTCATTAAAAAAAAAACACTTAATTTCAAGCTGATGAATATAAATGATTTTAAAGTATTCAACTTAACCCTTTGCATGCTGGGAAATTTGTCGTCTGCTAAAATGTTGTCGGCTGAATTTCTAAAATTAGCATTTTCTTCGATTTTTTTCAAAGAATACTATCAGAATAGCAAACAGTTTGGTTTGGATCCTGATGAGACGCCACGTTCTGTGGCGTCTCATCTGGATCCAAACTGTTTGAAAAACCTTCAAAATCCGGTTCCAGCACTCAAAGGGTTAATGATTTCTGTAGTTAGTACATTTCACTGGTCAACATTTTGGCCAGCATTATCACATGACAATTGTTGTTTGTAAAAATTCCATGCAAAAAAACACCAAAAAAACAATGGTGTTTGTTCATTTTAAAATCTTGATTTGAGCCTTATTCGTGCAAAACTTAACCCTTTGCATGCTGGGAAATTTGTCGTCTGCTAAAATGTTGTCTTCTGAATTTCTTAGATCATCATTTTCTTCACTTTTTTTCAAAGACCACTATCAGAAAAGCAAACAGTTTGGATCCTGATGAGACGCCACGTTCTGTGGCGTCTCATCTGGATCCAAACTGTTTGCAAAGGCCTTTAAAATCCGGTTCACGGTTGCATGTGCTTAAAGTGTCGTCCCAGATTATCCTGTGCAGTCTGCACAGGGTAATCAGGGACGGCACTTTCCGCTTTTATGGCATTTTTTGTTTTAAGGAAGTCTCTTTTTAGCAAAAATCCAGTTAAGGCCGAAAGTGTCCTCCCTTATTAGCCTTTGTGGAATGCACAGGCTAATTTGGGACAACACTTTATGCACATCAATTAAGCCCACTTTTATCAGAACAAGGAACAAAACATTTTGTGTTCATTTTAAAATCTCTATTTTCAGTATATGTGGTATAGAGCACATTCAGAGGGCCAGTTCCACCAACCACCTCAACTTCTTTGAAGCTCTGTACTACGTGATCGTAACGTTCTCCACCGTGGGGTACGGAGACATCTCTCCTGACATCTGGCCCTCCCGGCTGTTCATGATCGTGATGATTTGTGTTGCGTTCGCCCTAATTCCCATGCAGGTTAGTCTTGGCTGTTTTGTTAGAATTTTTCTTTTTTTGAAGTCTTGATGTCTGAAAGGGGCCCTTCTAAAGACTTATATGGTATTTTATGTTAAATAAAATAATCTTTAAATAAGTACTTATCTTATGATTGCGAGCGTGGGAAAATCAGTAATAATGGTAAGTCTTAACCCTTTGCATGCTGGGAAATTTGTTGTCTGCTAAAATGGCGTCTCATCTGGATCCAAACTGTTTGCAAAGGCCTTCAAAATTCGGTTCCAGCGCTAAAAGAGTTAATAAATGCAAGGTGTGTGACAAGTGGCTATGTGAATATACACTATTGGTAGCGGTAATGTTTTGTCTCAATTCTTAACCCTTTCTCAGAAGCAAAGTAAAAATGGCTATATGCAACCATCATAAAACCAGAATAGCCTGCGAGTAACTCTCAGTATGTTCAGGTTTTATGCTGTTTGCTGCTCATAATATTCTTAGGGTTGGAAATGAAGCCTTTAACCCTTTGCATGCTGGGTAATTTGTCGTCTGCTAAAATGTTGTCTGCTGAATTTCTAAAATTAGCATTTTATTTTATTTTTTTCAAAGAATACTATCAGAATAGCAAACAGTTTGGATCCTGATGAGACGCCACGTTCTGTGGCGTCTCATCTGGATCCAAACTGTTTGCAAAAACCTTCAAAATCCGGTTCCAGCGCTCAAAGGTTTAAAACTTGAATCTTTTAAGAAAAGTCTTTAATATATTTTGATTTTCTAAAGGACTACACATGTGTTAAAGTGCGTATCAAAGCGTGAAAGGTTTAATCAAGTGTGCAATTTCTGTAGGCATTAGTTCCAATCGGACTGGAACCGTGTTATGTAAAAAAATGAATTGTATAAAGTTTTTTTAATGACAGTTGGAATAAAGTAATGCCACTGGATAAACATATGAGGGAAAAGTGTATGCTTTCTTTAAAAACATGTCGATTTAAAGGGGAAAATACTGTGATATGAATCAATCTATAGGTGGGTGACTACCGGGTGCGTTTGTTAAAAGGTCATGATGATATACTTGGCCTTTGCCCTTGTTGCCCTGCAGGGGCCCTGGTTGTGAAACATTCGATACATCAAAAGTTTGATCAAGATGCAATATGGCTTCACAAATTAACATCTTGGTTCACTGGTAATAAAAAGCATGGAGTGTATCATTTAACCCTTTCCCACTCAGAAGCAAAGTGAAAATGGTTATATGCAACCAGCAAAAAATCCAGAACAGCCTGCGATTAACCCTTTCAGTGCTGGAACCGAATTTTGAAGGCCTTTGCAAACAGTTTGGATCCAGATGAGACGCCACAGAACGTGGCGTCTCATCTGGATCCAAACTGTTTGCTATTCTGATAGTGGTCTTTGAAAAAAAGTGAAGAAAATGATGATTTTAGAAATTCAGCAGACGACATTTTAGCAGAAGACAAATTTCCCAGCATGCAAAGGGTTAAGTCGCTGGCTGTTAAGGTTTTTTGCTGTTTGCTACTCATCAGTATTTTACGGGTGGAAATGAAGCTTTCAAAAGTTGTATCTATTAAGAGAGGTCTTTAATTTAGTATGATTTCTAAGGGACTACAAACGTGCCAAAGCCCCTATCTAAGCGGTAAATGGTTAACCCTTTGCATGCTGGGAAATTTGTCGTCTGCTAAAATGTCGTCTGCTGAATTTCTAAAATTAGCGTTTTCTTCTATTTTTTTTTCAAATAATACTATCAGAATAGCAAACAGTTTGGATCCAGATGAGACGCCACGTTTTGTGGCGTCTCATCTGGATCCAAACTGTTTGCAAAGGCCTTTAAAATTCGGTTCCAGCGCTCAAAGGGTTAATACATTCTTATTGTATATCCCATTCCAGATTCAAACGATAGGCTCAACAATTGTGGAGCGTATGAAGATGGGCAGTGAGTACTCGGAGCGGCGTGCCTCTGGCAACAAGCACGTGGTGGTCGTGTCTCGTACGCTGCAGACGGAAACCGTCATGGACTTCCTGTTGGAGTTTTACGCTCATCCAAAACTGGAGGTGAGGGTTGGAAGCATAACATTTACAAACAATAGACCTGCCACACTCAGCTTAAACCACTTTTTTAACCTTTCATCAAATACACATGGTATGTCAGTAGCTGTTATTGGAATCTCAATTTGATGTATAAATAATTCGCAAATGATCTATTGAACCTTTTACCTTGTGTAGACAGCCTTTTTTGCAAGAGATACAATGAGCTACTGGCTTAATGTGTTATCCCCCATATATTAATCTAAGGTTTCAATGTGTACATATACATTCTGTGTTGGAAAATTCAAATATGTTCAATTTGCAAAATTTTGTTATAATTTTTATAAAAATGTGCTTAGAAATGAAATATTTATTTTTTATATACCACCAGGTCCTTCTCAGAATAGTTCCTTTGGGTGTCAGTTGAGCACTTAAGGGCACATGGCTTTTTTAACTTCATAACCTAGCAATTCCCTATTTAAATTTCCTCCCAGGAGCATGTGGTTGTACTGATGGCGGCCGATGCAATGGACATCAACATGCAGGTGATTCTCAAGGATCCCAAGTGGTCGCAGCGTGTCGTCTACATGAGAGGCTCGGTGCTCCGTGACACGGATCTCAAACGCTGCCGCATTGCGCAGGCTGAGGCTTGCTTTATTCTGGCCCCAAGATACCTGGAAAACAGAACCATTGCTGTGAGTCTTGAGTGGTTTTGGTAATGTGTATTGTGCCGTTGCTTTTTATAATTTTATAGCTGTAGCCGAATATAGGCTGCATCTACTTAGAAGATTTTTTCATCTTCTTGAAGTCTTCCCCCCTATTAAAAAAATTTAAAAAATTCATAGAAATGTTATTCCCCTATCAGTAACAACACGAAAGCCTTTTCCTCAAATTTGGTTTTCACACTCTATTTTTTTCTTGATTAAACATTGTGAGAATAATTTCGAGCTGGGACACACGCCAGGTCCACACATAATTCATCCTCAGGTGCAGAAGGACTAAATAAACTTCAAAATACACACACACTCGGTCAGCCTGCATTTAATGTTATAAGATTGTGGAGCGAACTACTTCCACCTTCCTCCAGCAATTTGAAATCAGGATTAAATAAGTCATCACCATGACCTGCAGATTTGCAAGGCACAATTTTTATTCCCATTGATTCACAAGTTGCTGAGTTATTTACCCTTGAACATAGCGGTCAGAGCTGTGTAGGGATATTAGTCACATGTGTTACAAAGCTCTTATTTTGTATGTCTTTCATTTCATTTTCTAGGACCAGCACACGATTCTTCGATCCTGGGCTGTGAAGGACTTCGCCCCAAAGTGTAAGCAGTACATTCAGCTGTTCAAGCCAGAGAACAAGATCCATGTGAAGTTTGCAGGTAGGCCAATCATTCTTGTACTTGACTTTGTATGGCAGACTTTAATCTACAAGTTAGATGGCCCAGGGCCCGTAATCGCTTACCCATTCTTAGACTTAAAAATAACGAATAGACAGAGAACACAAAAAAATGGATCAATATTTTGAATATATGCTTACTACGACTGGTAATAATGTTGTATACAAAATGTTTTACATGAAGAATGATGTAGATAGAGGCAGTTAGTTTGACTCAAAAGTAAAGCTTTTCTCAAATATTCCAATTTAACCCTTTGCATGCTGGGAACTTTGTCGTCTGCTAAAATGCTGTCTGCTAAATTTCTAAAATTAGCATTTTCTTTGATTTTTTTTCAAAGAATACTATCAGAATAGCAAACAGTTTGGATCCTGATGAGACGCCACATTCTGTGGCGTCTCATCTGGATCCAAACTGTTTGCAAAGGCCTTCAAAATCCGGTTCCAGCGCTCAAAGGGTTAAAGTATATTCTGTGTTCTTAGACTTAAGCTTTAGACTGGGTATATATATAGACTTAGATAACGGTCCAGAGGTCCAGGTAATGGTTAATATTAAAGGATACCTTACCCACTGAAGTTTTTCGTCCAATAGTATTTTACTCCCTGACCATCAGCATGGATATTGGAGATTTGTCAAGAGTATTTTGCGAGCTACAGATAAAAGTGGGCTTAAACTGTATTGTTATCTGATGTGATAAAGTGTGAACTATATACATGTGAAAACTGTAATTATCAAGACAAAACAGTAATGCTAATCATAGGGTGTTTTAGCCAGTTTAAAGGCTTTGCTAACCTAAGCCTCCTAAATAAACTTGTCTGTATTCAGAACTAACCATTTCCCGCTCAGTAGCAAAGGGAAAATGACTATACACAATCAGCATAAAACCAGAACAGCCTGCAAGTAACTTGCAGACTGGTTTTCTGCTGTTTGCTGCTCATCATTATCTTAGGGTTAGAAATGAAGCCTATAAAACTTGAATCTAGTAAGAAAGGTCTTTAATTAAATTTGATTTTTTAAGGAATTACAAACACGTCAAAGTGCGTATCTGAGTGGTAAAGGGTTAACTCGTATTATCTATCAATTAATTTCAGAGCATGTTGTGTGTGAGGACGAATTCAAGTATGCCTTACTGGCTAACAACTGCCTCTACCCTGGGTTGTCTACCCTGGTCTCACTGCTGGTGCACACCTCAGGAGGGCTGTGAGTAGTCTCCCTTGTTTGCTACACATTTGTCTCCCCCCAAAAATTAGTAGTCTCCATTGTTTGTTACTCCTTGGGCAGATAGAGTTGTCTCCCCTGCTTTTTACTTTTTGTGAAAAAAAATAGCATTCTCACTGCCTTGTAATGCATTCCATGAAAAAATTAGTTATCATCCTTGCTTGTTACTCATTTGTTTAAATAAGCAGTCTCCCTTGCTTGTTACTCATTTGGTTAAAAAAGAGTAGTTTCCCTGGCTTTTTACACATTTGGTTAAAAAATAGAGTAGTCTTCCTTGCTTTTCACTCATTGGGAAAAAAATGAAAAGTTTCCCTTGTGTGTTTTTCATGTTGCAAAAAAAGTGTATTCTCCCTTACTTGTTACTTGTTTTTTTTTGTCAGGCTGCAAGTAAAGTTTTTTTACCAAATTAATAAAATAAAAAGGCTAGGCAATATTAAGGGTAGTTCAAAAAACCTGAAACACACATGCTTTTTATGTGTACTTCACTTGTTATGCTTTTCATTTGTATAATTTTTATGCCTCCGAAGGTGGGCATATAGTGATTGCACTGTCCGTCTGTCCTTCTGAAATTCTGTCACACTTTGCGCTTAGGTTTTGAAAAATGTTCATAACTTCTATGTCGCTTCACATGTAACCTTCATATTTGGTATGCATGTGTATCTCATGGAGCTGCACATTTTGAGTGGTGATAGGTCAAGGTCATCCTTCAAGGTCAAAGTTAAAAAAAACTAAAAAAAATGGCGCAGTAGGGGGCAATGTGTTTCTGACAAACACATCTCTTGTTTAATTTAAGTAAAAATGTGTGCTGTCATAGTTTAAAAGCTGCGCATGTTTTGCATCCCTTAAGAATTAAAAAAAAACATATAAATAAATAAAAAACATAACATGGAATACAATACTTGTTTTGCAAATGTATTGAATTGCAAGTTTATAGAAAAGTATGTATTATTGGTTTAGAGATACAGATTAAATATCATTTTAAAAATAGTATAATAATTGATAATCCTTCATTTTAGTGCACTCATTTTATTAACATACTAATACAGCTCTTCGGTTCAGTCGGGATATTTTGTAGTTTATTATAGGCCACCTCAAAAAAAAAAAAATCATGTTTAAAAGAGCATCAGTTCAAATGAGACGAAAATGATGTTAATTCGCTAAAAACTTCTTTTTTTTTTTTAAGAAAAACATATTATGTTTAATTTAACAAGCAATTGGTGAAATCATTAAAAACCATTTGCTGTTAAGGTATTTTTAAAAGTGGGGCTTTGTTAACAGTAAGAATTGCAGAGTTTTTTAATTCAACTTCGATCAACTATTTGCTACATGGGTGGTCTAACAACACCCAAACAAAATCAAATACAGTGGAACCCCTCTAAACCTGACACCCCCGGGACCAAGAGGAAAATCCGGTTAAGAGAGGAAATATACTATTTTACTTTCAGAAGGTCAAATACATAGCCTAATGGGGGGAGAACACACCCTTTCAGCAAATGTTAATAGTTAATTTACATATAACATTTGTTCATGTTGCATCATATGAAAACCACAAATTTTAATTTTTTATTTAAAAATAGCATTCATTCATGTTGCATCACATAAATTACAGTCACACACTCTTTAGATGTCTTGTTTCCACTGTCTTGTCTGGTAACACACAGTAGTAAAGTCCAGTTTCGTCACAATTGAACACGTTTTCATACGAATACGTTCCGATAAAGTCACTAATTCTGTCCTTAAAACTGTTCACATCAAGTAAGTCCACACTGGCACTCTCTCTGCACACTTTGAATGCTTTAATGTCATACCGTATCTTCCAACGACACAGCCACCCATTAGACGCTTTAAACTCACTTAGTCCAAGTTCCTTATAGCTCAGTGCCTTTTCCTGTATGATCTGACCAGAGATCGGCAATAACTTAGCCCTTACAATACAGAACCAGTCCCAAACAAGATTGTTGATCTTTTCAAATTTAATCTCATTGTTAAACCTTGTTGGGTGAAGAGCTGTTTTCCTAATGAGACATGTACACAGACTTTTTCCGCACGATATCCCCGATCGTCGCCTTTCCTACCCCATATTTCTCCGACAGCATCTTTAGTGTAGGTTTAGGCAACATCTCTGACTCTTTGATCAATGAGATTTTGTCTTCTAGAGACAATTCCACGCGCCTTCGCTTAGAAGGAGGTTTGGAATTTTTAGTCTTAGTTATCTTAACTTCCAATTTGAAAAGCTAAATGCAACTGCTTCAAGAACTCTGCAAATCACTATTTTATATGACACTAAATTAGCAATTGTATAAACAATTCAAAATAAATTAGCATTAAGCTCATTAAAATTTAGCATGGCTTCTTACATCAAAAGCAAAACACACAAAGTAACCCTATGTTCGTTATCAGTAATTATAATCAGTTTTATCACTTCTATTGATCGATATATACATCACGGGCCTTATCTCTTTAAATTGCTTTGCGATTTTTACAGTTTGACAATTTGTCGACCACCTTTATTAATTTTATGCGTCTTTAATCCGCTATTCACAAGTTTTTGACACTAGGTCTGAGGTGCAATAAACTTGACGTGACCGGTTTAGAAAGGTACAATTCTGTATGGAATGACCCAATTTTGCACCAAACAATGACCGGTATTCGGAATTGAGGGGATTCAGGTCTTGAGGAGATATTTTACGCATGGTTTTATAGGTAAAAAAATGGGACCGGACAATTTTTCTGTTTTAAAGAGGAATCCGGTATTGAGAAGATCCGGTTTAGAGGGTTTCTACTGTACTTTATTTACCACAATAATGAATAAAAAATGTATGATCAATTTGTTGAGAACATAAAACAAAGCAATGTATGATCAATTTGTTGAGAACATAACACAAAACATGATCAATTTGTTGAGAACATAACACAAAACAATGTATGATCAATTTGTTGAGAACATAACACAAAACATGATCAATTTGTTGAGAACATAACACAAAACAATGTATGATCAATTTGTTGAGAACATAACACAAAACATGATCAATTTGTTGAGAACATAACACAAAACAATGTATGATCAATTTGTTGAGAACATAACACAAAACATGATCAATTTGTTGAGAACATAACACAAAACATGATCAATTTGTTGAGAACATAACACAAAACATGACCAATTTGTTGAGAACATAACACAAAACAATGTATGATCAATTTGTTGAGAACATAACAAAAAACAAAAACTGTTTAGATAAGAAAAACATGGAGAAGTCCTATGAGATTGTGTTTATTGCTAAAAATACAACATCCTGTTCATTAAGGATGAACACATATGAACCTTGTACTGGGAAAACAGGGCTTAATGCATGTGTGTACAGTGTTGGCCCAGATTTGCCTGTGCAGTCTGCACAGGCTAATCAGGGATGACACTTTCCGCCTAGACTAGCTTTTTGCTAAGAAGAGAATTCATAAAATGAAAAATTCCATATAGCTGAAAGTGTCGTCAGCAAAGGCTTATCTGGAAAGACACTGGACGCACATGCATTAAGCCCTGTTTTCCCAGAGTGAGGCTCATATTTTTATGTAGTTGCAGTTCTTTGTGTTTTTGCACTAACTTACTGAATTTCTTTCAACTTCCCGTGTTTTTCACATAGATATGGCAAAGGTTCAGTTGAAGGCACAATACGCAGGTAAATGAATAAATCACCTTTTATATATGTAAGAATTAGGTGATGAAACATTCTGTATCACTTGTCATAAGAATGCACCCTTGTTGAATGAATCTTGCTTTATGTGTCATGTTCTGAGAAAACTGGACAAAATGCATGTGCGTAAAGTGTCATCCCAGATTAGCCTGTGCACAGGCTAATCGGGGACGACACTTTCCGCCTAAATTGGATTTTTGCTAAGAAGAGACATCATATAAACGAAAAATTCCATAAAAGCGGAAATTGTCGTCCCTGATAATCTGGGACGACACTTTACGCACATGCATTATGCCCAGTTTTTTCAGAACACGACACATATGAGGCTTTTGGTGGAAAAAGTGGCTTGGTGCAAAGCTTGTTTTTTCCACGACATGCCTTGTTTGCATTTTATTCCTGTTAAAAAGCTGGTGGAGTGGTTCTTGCATTACTTCCTTCTCATTATACACCCCATTACTAAGTAAAGGGGCGTATTCTGGAATCACTGTGGATGTCTGTCTGTCCGTCTGTTTTAGAATTTTTGAATCATTATTATTGTTACTTAAGACTTAATTAGCCAAAATGTTCATCTTTAAAATAACAACATCCAGATGTGTCATATTGGTATGGAACATTGTATATTTGTCCTCTACTTTTTTAATCAAATCATGACCGTGTGGTCAAAACTGGCCACACCCAGAGGTTCAAATAGTTTATATAGATTTACATTGAAAAGTAATGAAACAAAACTTTTCCCAAGGCCCAAAGGTTTAATATTTGGTAATATTTTGGATGTTAAATAGTAGTGTGGTTCTCTACAAACTTTTTTGAAATAATGCCTGTTTTGTCAAAACTGGCCATTCCCCAGGGTCTTTCTGTTCACTGTTATAACTTGCCACGTATTTCTACATGCGGCGTTGGACGGCATTTGCACTACAGGGAACATTTCTAGTATAATCATGCATGTAAGTAAGCAGCAATATCTTGATACAAATAACTTAATATCCACCCTTTCTGGTACTCATAATTAACATCCAATCTATCTTGTACATTGTTACTTAACATCCTTCCTATCTCGTACACTAATTGATATTCATATTCATGGAAGAAATGTTTATATAAAATGTAGTTTCTAGTTAACCCTTTGAGTGCTGGAACCGGATTTTGAAGGCCTTTGCAAACAGTTTGGATCCAGATGAGACGCCACAGAACGTGGCGTCTCATCAGGATCCAAACTGTTTGCTATTCTGAAAGTATTCTTTGAAAAAAAAAATCGAAGAAAATGCTAATTTTAGAAATTTAGCAGACAACATTTTAGCAGATGACAAATTTCCCAGCATGCAAAGGGTTAATTTTGTTTAGATATGTGAAGAAAACTGCTGCTCGTACAGTCATTTTCATTTTGTATTTGTAGTGTTTTTTTAATTGTTTGTAAGTTACTGGGCAACTAGAAAGTACCGTAATTACTCTTATTGTTTTTTTACACTATTGGTTTTCGGTAAATCAAAGTTTTTGAAAATAATTAATTATTCTAAATTGTTTTACAGTTGCATTTTATCAGATATCACTATATTAACCTATTTGCGTTTATCACATTTGACAATTGAGCTAAAAAAATGCTTACAACTATTTGCCATGATAACTTTGCAAAGCTTTGCTTGTTGAATTTCTTGGAACTTAAGTGAATGGAGACTTGAAATGAGATAAACATGCATAAAACAGAATAAGGCTAAGCCAATTTTTGTAATCACATTTCAATTTAAACTAAATTTGTTGTTTCTGTAAGTTTTTGGATAAGTTTTAATGTTTGATATGTTATGAAATTACTTGGCATTTGTTTTCAGTATTTGATTTATTTAAGCAAAAAAAGTTAATCATAAACATGAACAGTGAGTTGGTATAACAATTCAATAGATTGCACAGATGCAACTGTGTTTGGGGATGAAAATAAATGTAAGGCACGCAAAAAAAAGATTTTATTAATTAAACAACTTGGAAAAGCTACTTTTTTTCTCATTGTGAACCAATATATGAATTTACATTTAAATATTGGCAGATCTCATTGTAAGTGTTTTTGAAACAACAAGATTTTAACAAGTTTGAAAACATGAAGATATAGTTTACATGGGTGTTGAAATTCCTGTTTGACAATAAGAATCTTTGTTTTTCGAATTTTTTTAAGAATTATTTTTAATCTTATCTTGATTGTTGCTTAGTTTCCTTGGCTAAAAGTTATTTTAATTTTTAATGTATCAAATTTAAATTGTTTGTAAACTTTGAAACCCACAGTGTTGATAACATTTTTCATTCAGTCCTATAATAATTGAATTAAGTATACTTTCTAACATTATTGGAACCAACGTTCACTCTAATACGCTATTCATTTTGATTCACCGTGGGAGATAACGCTAGCAGAATTTTGTCATCATGAATAATTTATGAGACATCTCATTGATTTCTGTCTCAATTCTGCAGGGTAATTTACCTATCATATTCAAAGTAGTAACAGTTCGCTTTGTCATCTACCGGTATCTATAAGCTTTTGTAATTTTTACTGTTAACCACTAAAATGATCATTGCTACGTAGGCCTCATTCGAATATGGCTCATCAATCTTTATGAAAACAAAATGTTGCCAGGCAATTCCCCTATGGTATAAACTGTACTGACAACAGAATAAATATTAGCCACTCTATGGGAAAAGGGGGCTTAATGCATGTGTGTAAAGTGTTGTCTCAGATTGCACAAGCTGAAAACAGAGACGAAATTTTCTGCTTTCATGTAATTTTTCAATTGAAGGAAGTCTCTTCTTAGCAAGAATCCAGTTTAGGCGGAAAGTGTTGTCACTGATAAGCCTGTGCAGGGTGCACAGGCTAATCTAGGGCTGCATGCACTTTCCGCACATGCATTAGATCTCATTTTCCCAGAGTGAGGCTCAAATGTACAGTGGGTTCAGACAAGGGTAGGTTTTGCAAACTTTTTTTAAATTCTAATAATGCATCCTATTTTCCTGCATTTATAGAGATTTTGCTGGACAAACCCAAGCCAGGTTGGTGGATTCTCAAAAATCGCTTTGTTGCATATTCATCACCTTCATGTTTACATTCAATATTTACAGGACAGTTCTCTAGAATATTTGACCAATATCTGCATGTTAATTTATATCTTACTGAGAACAAAATGTATAACATTCATATTTACATTCCATTATAATATGTAATTGATTTGAACTCTTTTAATGCATGTAAATTGTAACACAAAAAAACAACCTACTTCTCAAAGGAACCTTTATATCTATTTTTGAAACATTAAACATGACTTAGTCATTTAAAAGTATTGAGAAATTAGTCATTTAAAAAGTAGTAAGAAATTGAGTTATTTGACTTTCCTGCATGTAAATATTCTGTCAGATATTCATGACAAAACCCACATCATGCAAAAATGAATCTAATGCCATATAGGGCCAGGGTAGATCCAGACCAACCTGCGCATCCTTGCAGTCAGGTTGGGAGCTACCCTGTAGGCTATAGTAACGCAAGGCTTCATGGTCTCATAAGCAGACATAGTCGCTTTTGACGCAGGCTGGTCTGGAGCTATCCTGACGGCAAATGGCATAAGACCCATTTTCGCATGATGCAGATCAAAAGAAAAAATACTAGAAGCTTGGTGAAAGCTTACAGTTACATTGTGTGTTTCATATTCAGAAATAACAGTCCTTTTGTTATTTTAGGACCATGTCCATAAATGCTTGATATGATTTTGAAATTGCTTATGGATCAATGGTGTTAAATTGGATTTTAAAACATTTCCAGCCCAAAACCAGCAAAATCTGATTTAATCTTAAATGACCTTAAATGCAAAAAAAAATAATCTTTTTTCATAATTGAAGATAAGTAAGCAAAAATTCTTTAAACTAATATTTTTGGTGCATATGGTATATGTTAAACATCTACATATGGAAGTGCTTGCTTGAACTGGTTATTAACGGATTATTTATTTAACCCTTTTTAATCGCTTCTAAAGTTTTCAAAACGATAATTATATCAAAATATGTTATATTTTATTATCTGTGTTCATTAAAGAATGATAAGATTAAAAAACCGGTGCGGCAACGCATGCGGTGCGATTTTTTAAACAACATGCACCGTGATATACCGGTTGACCGGTGAATCGTGACAGCCCTAATGCGCACTCTCTATTGCTTTTCAGGATTGAGTTTAAACTGTTGTTCATGCAAATTATTATCCCCTGCCAAAGGCGGAGCGATATAGAATTGGTGTTGTCCGTCCGTCATTACGTCTGTCACAAAATTTAGAAATTAGCAGGGGATATCAATTCAACAAATTTGCTTGTTTCTAATGCTTGCTTAGTCGCCCAGTCTGATTAGGAGCTTTTCTGTCTGCTTGAAAGTCACGCCAGGTTTGGTGATCTCATTAGAGGACAGGGTAGCACCTGACCAATCTGGTCTAGAGCTACGCTGGTCCCATATGGCATCAGACCCATTTTCACTAAAGGCGGGTCAATTGTGTTAGTTTTGCCAAGATATTTTCTTGTCATCATTTCATCGTAAATAGTGGCGGCATGTTTGTCGCGTTTAAGACACAAATTGGAATATATTGGAGTTGTTGGACTTCAGTTTAAAGAAATTAGAATAAAGTTCAATGAAAATTATCGTTTGTTAAGCATCGTTTATCTCAACTATTAATCTATTTATCAAAGAAAGCTGTTCTTAGTTCTCATTGGTCAGTCTTTAAATATTTACGAAAATATTGTAGTTTCTGATTACTTTTTATACATGTACAGTCAATCTTGTATTTAGAGACCTTTCAATGGAGTTACCAAAAGTGGTCTCTTAATAAAATGGTCTTTAAATGAAAAAGGCCATTCTGGAATAATGATGTAGAATTTTCTCCTTTTACCACAATGATTTCAACTTTTGTAATCAAATTAATCTAAATATGAATAAAACAATATTTTACTTAAAATGTTATTTTTTGTTTTCTCTTATTCTTAAAACAATGTAAATGGTTGGCACAGAAAATTTG
>VMBQ01001786.1:110949-146838 GCA_007657795.1 Dreissena rostriformis
ACTTTTGCAATATTGATCATAGCAATTTGATACTTGGCATGAATGTGTATCTCATGGAGCTGCACATTTTGAGTGCTGAAAGGCCAAGGTCATGGTCATCCTTCAAGGTCAAAGGTCAATTATATGGGTCAAAATCGCTCATTTTGGCCATAACTTCTGCAATATTCAACATAGCAACTTGGTATTTGGCATGCATGTGTATCTCATGGACCTGCACATTTTGAGTGGTGTAAGGTCAATGTCAAGGCCATCCTTCAAGGTCAAAGGTCAAATATACGAGTCAAAATCGCAATAGGGGACATAGTGTTTCACAAACACATCTTGTTTCAGAATAGTCTAGTTCCTTTTGCTCTCAGGTGAGCGCATTAGGGCCTGATGGCCCTCTTGTTTGCAATGCATTTATTAATGCAATTTTGTAAGCGATTTCATTGGGTGGAAATTTGCTTGTCACACAGGCCAAATTAATGCTTTTCTTGTAAAAACTGCACCATGTCACAACTTAAAAAGGTCATCACGTTTCCTAATGGGTTATTATTATATGTTTTTGTACATTTGTGGATGAATAAATCTTCGCTGAATTGCACTACATTGCCAGATTTTCAAAATAATGTGAAATATGTTAAAAAAAACATGTAAAACCTACTCACCCTGTAGAATTATTTGTGAAATTTCAAAACATCCAGTCCTAAGCGCCACCTCGGAAGTAGCATTGGCTCATTTATTAATGCATCACAAAAAAGAGGTGGCGCCCATGATAACCGGGCATGTGATTTGAAGTTAAGAGACCGACTACAACTATTTACTTCTGAAATATTTACAGCTGACAATTGGCAAACTCCTTGATTGACCAGTAACACATTTCAAAGAAAATTAAAAACCCAACCTATAAATAGATAAATAAAAAGCCGGAACAAGAACCTTGTTTTGCACTCTTTTACTTATTGTCATCAAAATAAGCCGTTTGATCAAGCAGGCTCGAATTCTAAATAAAAGACACAGAAATGTTACAAGCCTGCAGTTTATATGAAACCGAGAATCTGATCAAGCATGGTAAAGAGCAGAAATACATTCAAGCCTTCGTACATATAAATATGGAATAAAATTGCTGTGCATGGCTTACAGGATTGTTTTCATTATGACCACTGCCATTGAATGTGGGTCCATCTATTACAGCGAGGCAGACAATGTCACCGACCAATGGCAGCAGACATACGGGCGCCACTCGGGCAACGAGATCTACCACATACAGCTGGGCCGCAGCATGTTCTTCTCCCCGTATGAGGGCAAGTCGTTCGCTGAGGCCTCCGCTGACGCACATCAAAGGTGAGATATTTTCGAGTTAAAAAATAATATAATGCTTCATTTTTTCCCCATTGTAAACTGTCATTTTCCTGTCTCTGCATAATTTTCAATAGTTTATACTCCTTGAAGTTGAAGGGATGTATATGAGAAACAATGGAGTTAGTAGGACTCCGGATACTTTGAGCTGGAAAAATTGGTCTAAATTCATGTGCTTAAAGTGTTGTCCTAGATAAGCGTGTGCAGTCCGCGCAGGCTTATCAGGGAGTGCGCAGTCCGCGCAGGCTAATCAGGGAAGACACGTGCCGCTTCTATGGTATTTTATTTTAAAAGTGAGACTCTTCTAGGTGAAAAATCTAGTTAAGGGGTAAATTGTCATCCCCGATAAGCCTGTTCAGACAGCACAGGCTAATATGGGACAACACTTTTCACACATGTATTAAGCCCCGTTTTCCCTTTATTCCCTCCAGGTTTGGTATATCGCTGGTTGCCGTGCTGGACAGTACAGTGGATGACCCCCACCTGCAACTCAACCCAGGCCCCAGCTACCACCTCAAGGCCTCGGACTTCTGCTTCTACATGAGCGTAACCAAGGAGGAGTACTCCAAGATACAGCCCGACGCCCTGAAGCATGATGAGTCCAAGACGTCTGTACGGGCAAAAAATATGGGTAAGTAACTGTCAGAGCTAGTCTATACTGGTGGACATATTGTTTTTGCCCTGTCTGTTGGTTTGTTTGTTTGTTGGTTTGTTTGCGTCAAACTTTAACATTGGCCATAACTTTTGCAATATAGAAGTTAGCAACTTGATATTTGGCTTGCATGTGTATCTCGTGGAGCTGCANTGGTTAGTAAACCATTAATATATTCTGTATAACAATCATTACACCACCCATTTGGCTGATAGATAATTTTGAGTCAGTACATCATCAATATATTCTGTATAAAGATCATAACAAGCGACTTGACTGATGCATACATTTGGGTCAGTCAACTATCATAATAGGTCAGTCAACTATCATAATGGGTCAGTCAACTATCATAATAGGTCAGTCCACTATCATAATGGGCCAGTCAACTATCATAATAGGTCAGTCCACTATCATAATGGGTCAGTCCACTATCATTATGGGTCAGTTCACTATCATAATAGGTTAGTCCACTATCATAATAGGTCAGTCCACTATCATAATGGGTCAGTCAACTATCATAATGGGTCAGTCCAATATCATAATAGGTCAGTCCACTATCATAATGGGTGAGTCCACTATCATAATGGGTCAGTCAACTATCATAATGGGTCAGTCCACTATCATAATGGGTCAGTCAACTATTATAATGGGTCAGTCCACTATCATAAAAGGTCAGTCCACTATCTTAGGAGCTGCTTTCTATGAAAATGGGGCTTAATTTATATGTGTAAAGTGTTGTCCCAGATTTACCTGTGCAGTCTGCACAGGCTAATCGGTTACAACACTTTCCGCTTTTATTGTATTTTTTGTTGAAATTGACTTCTAAGCGGAAAATACAGTTTAGGCCAAAAGTGTTGTCCATGATTAGCTGGTGCAGACTTCACAGGCCAATCTGGGAAGACACTACGCACATGCATTAAACCCCCTTTTCCAAGAGCACAGTTTATTTGTATTGAGCATGTATTGCCATGGTTACAGAGCGTATGGCCGCTGAGCTGCAGAGGATGTTGGACTCTGAAGATGAGGAGGAGGACTACGGTGAGGAGGAGAGTGTCTTCAACACCATCACTCTGCAGCAGGGGTACGGGATGTATATGTGTCGTGTTCTGAGAAAACTGGGCATAATGCTTGTGCGTAAATTGTCATCCCAGATTAGCCTGTGCAGTCCGCACAGGCTTATCAGGGACGACAATTTCCGCTTTTATGGATTTTTTTGTTTAAATGATGTTTCTTCTTAGCAAAAATCCAGTTTTGGCGGAAAGTGTCGTTCCGGATTAGCGTGTGTGGACTGCACAGGCTAATCTTGGATGACACTTTATGCACAAGCATTATGCCCAGTTTTCTCAGAACACGACTCATATATTTAAAAACTATTATTTTAGCTCAATTGCATTGAAACACTAAGGATTATATAAATGCTATCAAGTCTGTTTACTGGGTAGAACCAGTACTTGGTGTCTTGAACGCTGCCACATTTGGGATCAAACCCATGACTTCCAGGTTGCTAGGCAGACACCATATCCACAACACCTTTTTATTATGAGTTGCTATTATGGTATAATAGCATAGGATTAATTGCAAGGGGGGTATGGGCTATAGCCTGTTATTAAAGCCAACTAGATATTCTCCTATGCTCTCGACACCAGATGTACTGAATGAGCACATGTGTCATCTACAGATGCTATACTGCAAACAGAAAAATAAATAATTGTGGCGTGTTCTGAGAAAACTGGGCAAAATGCTTGTGCGTAAAGTGTCGTCCCAGATTAGCCTGTGCAGCTCACAGGCTAATCCAGGACGACACTTTCCGCTTCAACTGGATTTTCGCTAAGAAGTGACATCATTTAAACGAAAAATTCCATAAAAGCGGAAATTGTCGTCCCTGATTAGCCTGTGCGGACTGCACAGGCTAATCTGGGATGACAATTTACCCACAAGCATTATGCCCAGTTTTCTCAGAACACGACACAATTATGTAGTAAGGATTGATGTGGTTTTATAAGCTCTGCTGTTTTTGAAGAAAACCCGACGTATCGTCATAGCCAGCTCGTCCGCCGTCCGTGTCGTCCTAAAACCTTAACATTGCCTCTAAAATCAAAGTGCTTCCACCTACAACTTTGAAACTTCATATGTAGATGCACCTTGATGAGTTCTACACGCCACACCCATTTTGGGGTTGCTAGGTCAAAGGTCAAGGTCACTGTGACCTATTAATTTATTCAAAACTGCATTAACAGCCGAGCTTTGGCACCCGCTATGCGGTGCTCTTGTTATGCAAAGGCAGACCACTTAACGTGAATCTACAAATTCATTTGGACAATAAAAAAGTTTCAATAATTAAAAAAAAGTAACAAAATGAATAGAGAAACAATGATTGTAATAATTGCTCTTAATTTTTTTTTCCACCAAATGAAAACATTAATGACCTTATAATTCTAGAAAAAAGTTAAGTTGTTTATTTCAAATCTGTATGTTATAGACAAGGAAAATACAAACCGAAAAAGCATAAACGCATTTACAGATCTGTTTATCTGTTTGTCTTAATTTTACCAACAATGGGGCCATTACTAACAATCACATTTCAAGGGAGAAAATGTAGTTGCAACATGACAATTTTTAAGATATGATTACTTTTGTTGAAGTTTTTCGGTTTACAGGTTAATAAACAGGTAACTATAATAGGTTAACCGTTTAATGTTTTAGTAACCTGTTTCGTCCCTAGTTTCAGCCATATATTCCTTAATTAATACCCCTGCCAATTTAGTTTGCACATACGTTATATACCATATATTTCCTAATAAGCATTTTCTCTATTACATAGACGTTGATGATGTTGGCAGTTGGAAATCATATATTATACCTTATATTCCCCTGTTAATGCCAAATCAGTGTGTTCTTTAATCATGGAGCCCATGTTATTAAACAGTATATGATTTTTTTTAGATTTTATTTGATTTTTAGCTCATCTATTTTTTGAAAAAAAAATATGAGCTATTGTCATCACCTGAGCGTCGGTGTCTGCGTCGGTGTCCGGTTAAGTTTTGTGTTTAGGTCCACTTTTCTTATAAAGNAAATTGTATTCATTTAGTGGTGTGAGACTTAATTTGTCAGTATTAGATAAAGTTTTTCATATCATGTCCGCCTAATGATAAGGATGTCGCTGGATACATCTCCACTCTGGGTACATTCTTAATATTTCCACAAAAGAAACACATGTACTGGTACAAGCTGGGAAGGCAGAAATGTAGAGAGTCTAAATAAGCCATAGGCTTTGGTTGCAGTCAAGCTAAAACAAACATATCAGACTCGTTCTGGAAAAACTTGGCTTAACCCTTTGAGTGCTGGAACCGAATTTTAAAGGCCTTTGCAAACAGTTTGGATCCAGATGAGACGCCACAGAACGTGGCGTCTCATCAGGATCCAAACTGTTTGCTATTCTGATAGTGGTCTTAGAAAAAAAATCAAAGAAAATGCTAATTTTAGAAATTCAGCAGACGACATTTTAGCAGACGACAAATTTCCCAGCATGCAAAGGGTTAATGCATGTTGTAAAGTGTCAACCCAGATTAGCCTGTGCAGTCTGCAAAGGCTAATCAGGGACAACACTTTCCGCTTTTTTCGGTAAAGGAAGTCTCTTCTAAATGCTTATCCAGTGTAGGCGGAAAAGTATCGTCCCTGATTAGCCTGTGTGGGCTGCACCGGCTAATCTGGGACAAACTTTACGCACATGCATTAAGCCAAGTTTTCCCAGAATGTTGCTCATAGATTCAAACCATTTGCAGATTGTGGGTTCGAAGCCCACAAGAAGTGCTCAGAGAAGGTACCCAACGACTGTATGCCAGACATTAAGTACCTCAAGTCCGTGTTTGGGCAGGACCTGACCACGGTAATCAAGGCACACAAGTCCCCAATACCCATGGTCGTGGAGCGGTGTATCAAGGAAATAGAATCTCGAGGTGAGACTATTGATCTCGGTCTGTGGGCACCTACCCATTGTTACACTTAAAGGAAAACTTTTGATTTATGCTTTTTTGTGGTTTATTGGGAAATATCAGTGATTAAAGAATGATAATTATCTTTTTCAATAGTGAAATGTAACAGTGAAAATTATTTATAATTTTCACTGTTTTAATGTAAAATGACGTCCATTTTTGAAATCATGAAATTATTTTTCCAGTGTAATTCTCCAGTTTGACTCTTAGAAAATGTAAATAAGCAGTGGAAATGGAAAAAATGTTTAGTAAAAAGAAAATGTACTGGTTTTCAGTAGATTATCGATTTTTATTCACCCGTGATAAAAGATAATAAACATTTTCATTTGTGGCTGCTCCACTTATGAAAATATTTATTTCTATGATCACTCATGAATTAAAATCGATTATCTACCAAAACCAACTAATATCCTCTATTTATTTCACAGTATTTGGCATCAATATCTTTTTATCAGTGTAAAATCAGGTAGAATATTATTCATACAATCAACAAGTAATAGATTCTCTCCTTTAAATGTTTTCTTAAGCATAAAATTAATACACATCATCGTCATGTATTTTTCTTGTGTGCTATGGACATTTTGGCAAGTTGGGAGAGAAATGTGTTTTATGCAATACCATCTGTTGTTGTGGTTGCAGGCATGACGTCTGAAGGGTTGTACAGAGTGGCAGGGTCACATGATGAGGTGGAAGAGATACGCATGGCATTCGATAAGGGTGAGAAACCCATGTGAAATGCTTTAACTTATATAAATGTGTCTCGGTCTGGGAAAATAGGGCTTAATGCTTTTGAGTAAAGTGTCATCCCAGATTTGCATGTGCAGTCCACAAGGTTTATCAGGGACAACACTTCCTGCTATTATGGTATTTTTTATGCCCCCGGTATGGTGGCATATAGTGATCGCACTGTCTGTCTGTCTGTCCGTCTTAAATTCCGTCACACTTTGTGTTTAGGTTTTGCGTTTAGGTTTCGAAAAATGTGGAAAAGGGGGGCATATGTCATCCTACGGTGACAAGCCTTGTTTGTTTTAAGGAAGTCTCTTAAATCCAGACTGCACAGGCTAATATGGGACGACACTTTACAAACTTTCAATAAGCCCAGTTTTCACAGTGCAAGGCTCATTTGTATACTCTTAAATTTGTATTTGTTTTTATGCGTAACTTAGAAAAGACGACATTAACAGCATGGAGTACCACATTTTTAAAACAAAATCAAAAAGGGCTATCAAACTTGTTTGAACACATGTTAAAAAACTCTTGCATTTTAAGAAATGAAATTATGTGTGAGCACTTTTACAACAGAACATACNTTCTTAATTTATGATCAGATTTGATTCATACTTTGACGAATAGATGAGCGGTCTGCACCCGCTAGGCGGTGCTCTTGTTTAAAATTTATGCTTACCCCAAATCACCATGTTTAGTTGATGTTGATTTAAGTCGTTCTATTTTTTAGTCCTTATTTTTTGTATTCATTTGGTTTTAAGATGTTGATTTCCTTTTAATTGTTCCCATTTTCTTTATTACTTTTAGGAACATATTGATTATAAACATCTATTTGTTGTGAGCAAAGAATTTAGGTGAAACTTTAATTTGTTGAAAGATCTTAAAATAAGATATGGCCCCAGGCAGAGAGCAGTTCCTGTGTTGTTGACATTAAATAAGTGTTCCGTAAAGTCATAAATACTCTATAGACACCAAGTTCTGGTTCTAGTCCCAGGAAACGCACTTGAGAGCCTTTCATATAAGCCGTAGGATTTCAATGCATTCGAGCTAAAATAAATAGGTTTAAACTAATTGTACCGTATAGTCATAAATAACCAACACTGTTCTACGTAATATGTGGTAATCGAGATGAGATCAATTTATGTAATATTTATCCTTGTTGTGTCAGCCATGGGCTTACATGGAATGCATAAGAAAATCTCATACCCTCATGACTAAGCCACGTCATGAAAAAATGGGTCTTATAGCAGACCAGCTCCAATCAAGCCGTAGCATGGGCGCAGGAACTACGCTGTCTGCAATTAATTAACACAAGGTTTGGCGGTCTCATTAGCTGAAAGGGTACCTCCAGATCAGCCTGCGCATCTGGTCTCAAAAGCGGACAGGGTAGCTCCTGACCAGACTGCACAGATGCACAGTCTGGTCTGGAGCTTCCCTGTCCGCTAATGAGACCATAAACCCATGACTGATTTTATAGATAACAGCGTTACTTGTGATAAGACCCATTTTCCCATGAAGCATGTCAACTTATTTGGTCCCATTATTCCTAGGTATGACCTTGCCAATCGTGTGAGACGTGCCACATACTCTACTGGAGAGAAGCCCATGTCTCCCCAGGAAATGCAGCAGAAAGCAGCCATTAACAGATCTAGGTAGGGGAGAGTGTTGTGTTGATTATTGGGGCCTCAGGCGAGTGCTTTTTGACAATCTATAGGCCAGAATCGATTCTGTGTCACATGCATTCACAAACTAGGTCATTTGGTCAAATTAAGGAAAACATTTTTAACTACTCATAGATGCCACATTTGAGGTCAGCATATTTATTTTGACAATATATAGGCTGCTTTTAAATCAGAAAGCCTTTGATAACAGCTTCAACAGCAACCGATCCCGGTAGGGCATTATTGTGTGTTGTTGATTTTTACAGAGAGCACAAGGAGGGGGCCGTTTCATCTTTGGTTGCAGTCCAGTTGCAGGCGCAGTTGTAAGTTGCAAGTTTTTCTCATCGATTTGCAACTTTCGACTAAGTGCGTTTAATCAATGCGGTTGCAATTTTTCAATAGGTTAAACACCACTTATTCCTAAAATCGTGACGTCATTCACGCGCGCGACTGTCAGACGAACAAAAAAATAAAGTGGCGTCTCACAGTTGAAATTGGATTCGAGAGGAAACAGAAATTCTGGTAGACAGTTATGTAGAAAATAGAGAGGTTTTATTTGGAAAGTTTTCAAGCAAAATAACACATGAGGAGAAAGATAGAAAGTTTGGTGACATTTTAGAATGGTAAGTATTGTTTTATGGGAGTTTGTTCAGTTGACAGCTGTCATTGGGCCACTCAGCGATTCTGTATTCAAAGTTTGTAATTTGTTCAGGGGATGTGTGCAGCTTGGGTTGCATCGAGTACCGTAAATAGCAACTAATTGTACTTTTAACGAGTTTTGAATAATAAATGTTACCTTGAAGTAATTAAAAAACTATATCTAGATTTCGGAATTGAAGGAGTTATTTTAAATTGGATCCACTTTTGGTTTTAAGTTTGTACCAGTACTCAGCCAACGGTAGATTCATGAGCTATGTTTTAAAAACTGTAAATTTCACTCAGTTGATCAGAAGAACTTGTCTTTGTAAAACATTGATATAATGGATTCATATGAGCTGTCATGAACTATTGTTTTGTTCATCTAGTATTAACCCTTTGAGCGCTGGAACCGGATTTTGAAGGCCTTTGCAAACAGTTTGGATCCAGATGAGACGCCACAGAACGTGGCGTCTCATCAGGATCCAAACTGTTTGCTATTCTGATAGTGGTCTTAGAAAAAAAATCGAAGAAAATGCTAATTTTAGAAATTCAGCAGACGACATTTTAGCGGATGACAAATTTCCCAGCATGCAAAGGGTTAACGCTGTTTGAGGCAATGGGAGGTCTATTGAAGACCTCAAGAATCCAGTCTGTGTCACATGCATGCAAAAACTAGGTCACTTGGTCAAATTTAAGAAAAACATTTTAACCACTCATAGATGCCATTTTGAGATCAAAATATTTATATTGACAATATATTCAACCTATGCGAAAGACAGAGCAATCTTACCGGACATGAGGTCTGATAACTTTTGAAATTTACTGGATCCACCAGATTTTACCGGACCTTGTTCTTATGGAACCAAACAATAGAAAATAAGTTTTATAGAGTTTATTTGTATTATAATGACGTTCGCAATGTTTAACCCTTCTAAACACAATAAAAAAACAACTTAATTTAAACAGTTCTATGAAAACATATGGTAAAACTTTTAGTTAAAAGGGAAAAAGCTTTGTGATTGTGTTTATACATTACAAGTAATTTTAAAGCAATATAAAACACTTGTCCCCTCAGAGGGGGTAATCACGTGGCGATCAAGAGGGCGACGCCCGTGCCGAAACAGGTATTTTTTTGCCGTGTTATACCCTGTATTACTACTGTTTAATTTTGAAAAGTGTCTCCCAATTTGCAGCCATATCAGTAAGAAAGCGATAAGAGTTTATTTTGTATTAATATTCGCTCTATATCTCGACTTTACTCGCTACAAATTTTCTTAGCGGGAGCTGTAATTTTGTGATCATGGTTGGTCAAATCCGTTTCATTTTTAAGTTAAATAATCAAAGTAAAATAAACATAAACCCGTTTATTTGTTTCACAAATATTCATAGTTAAGTGTTCATTTTAAACCAAAGTTTTATGTATTGTTTTTTTTGTCGGACACGAGGTCCGACAGTTTCGGAAATATTATCGGACCTCAGCAAATTTTATGGGATATGTCAGAGGTCCGACGTCTTTCGCATGGGTTGATATATAAGCTGCTTTTTAATCAGAAAGCCATTGTTAACAGCTTCAACAGCAACCGATCCAGGTAGGGCATTATTGTGTGTTGTTGATTTTTATTGCGAGCACCAGGGCCTGTAATCACCAAAATATTTTTAGACTTATGTTTAAAAATTAAGAATTTCTTGAAACTGTTTTGTTCTTATAGTGTAATACAAGCCAGTATGACACCAAATTTAGCCCTTTGCATGCTGGGAAATTTGTCGTCTGCTAAAATGTCATCTGCTGAATTTCTAAAATTAGCATTTTCTTCGATTTTTTTTCAAAGAATACAATCAGAATAGCAAACAGTTTGGATCCTGATTAGATGCCACGTTTTGTGGCGTCTCATCTGGATCCAAACTGTTTGCCAAGGCCTTCAAAATTCGGTTCCAGCACTGAAAGAGTTAATACCTTTATCTACACTATTCTACATTTAGAACAATTAACTTATGAAATAGGCAAAACTTTAAGCCTGTATATATTCAAGAGCTGAACATTGTTTCTTGGTTGCATTTATATTTATGTTTATACTGGGGGACATATTGTTTTTGCCCTGTCTGTTTGTTTGTTGGTTTGTTGGTTTGTTTGCACAAACTTTAACATTGGCCATAACTTTTGCAATATTGAAGATAGCAACTTGATATTTGGCATGCATGTGTATCTCATGGACCTGTACATTTTGAGTGGTGAAAGGTCAAGGTCATCCTTCAAGGTCAAAGGTCAAATATATGGGTCAAAATCACTCAAAAGGGGACATAGTGTTTCTCGAACACATCACTTGTTTTAAATCTAAGAATGGGTTAGTGAATACAGGCAAAGTCTTAGAATGGGTTAGTGAATACGGGCAAAGTCTAAGAATGGGTTAGTGAATACGGGCAAAGGATTCACAAATATAGCCATGGCCCCCAGAAGGCTTGTTACGAGGAACAGGGTCGGACACAGGGGACAACTCTTTCCTGAGACAGCCCTAAGTTCTTTACTGCCTGCTTCGAAGTATCTTATGCACTGCATCTTAATTTAATTTCTCATGTCAAAGACTTGCTTGGGTACGGGGTTTAGTAGGGGTTTGAACCTGTGACCCCTGAGTTTTGGAACCAGTGTGTTGCTACTAGAACACAGATACGATAAAGAGAGAATGTTAAGGATCCTTGGCCCATATCCGAGTAAAAGTTTTATTCAGTTTTCAGCTCACCCGAGCACAATTTGCTGATGTTGAGCTTTTGTGATTGCCTCATTCGTTGCCTTGTGATCACTAGAGACCATATATGTTTTCCAATCTTCATGAAACTATATCAGCACATTTGTTCCAATGATTTCTAGGGCGAGTTGGATCCCTTGATGTAAAAAACACCTTGGTTGCTAACTTGCTAGGTCAAATTAAAGGAATAGCTTGTGAACATGAGAGGACATATGTATTGTCCAAACGTCATGAAACTTTTTCAAAACATTTAGCTCCATTGTGAAACCTAGTGAACACTACCTGCTTATAACAGTTTTAATTCCTTAGGGACTTGGTTAGTGCTCAAATACATAATAACTTTTCTTATTCGCAGTAAACTGGTCTCACCCAGTGAGGAGAAATTCAAGTTCAAGGTGGACCCGCTGGAGGACTCACCCCCGCCGAGAATCGACACGCCCGTGGACTTTGACCATGTGGACGGCACCAATCCGTCCAATCACGGCCAAGTGCTGGACAAGTACCTGGATATGGACCAAGACGAGTAGGTTTAAGCTATGTATTGATATGCTTTTATTTTATTGTTTGTTTTTTCTGGTGTGCGAATAGGAAAAAGATTTTCCTTAAAATGTGAGGGTTTGGAAATGGTATGTCCCTAAAATTCAGTAATGGATGGTGTTAAACCGAAAATGTTGCATTGTAGAAAATGTCCATTGCAATGTTTAGTTATTACCTTTAGAGTTTAAATATCCCAAACATCCATGAAGATTAATATAGTAAGTTTATTATGTGTTTCAACTACTAAAAAGGAAACACACATGCAACAGGATTTAAAGATGTAATAAAACTCTACTGTTAATCTGATGTATGTATACCCAAAAATATTCAAAAGTGTGTTTACATTATTGATATAAACTACAGTGTTTCTTAACAATGAACATTAAATCTGTGTACAATTTTGGCAATAATAAAGTTAAAATATAATATTTATAAATATAACTTTGAACTGATAAAAAAAATCAATATTTGAAGTCATTATCATCATTTCAATAATGATGCAGCAAATGCATGGTTTCCGTGAGGATTATCAGTTTCTTAAGAAACTGGCCTAATAAATTGATGGGAATGCAGGGTTCTGGGCCCTACCATTGAGGTCTTTCTGGAGCCTGCGCTGAATGATGTTACAGCATGTGCTTGTCCAGGCTAATTACTGTATAGAATTTAAAGTCTTGGTCATTAGTGTCCAAGATTTCATGTGGAAACAAATTATTATACAAATGTCAATAACTTGCTCAAACATGGCCGATGCGAAATGATCTGACAATATGTGCATATCCACCCTATAAGATTACCACATATAAATTGTCATCAAATTTGTATCATTAGTTCCAGTAATCTGGCGTAGAAACCTAAAACTTTATTACAAAATGTTTTATTATTAATGAAAGGGCAATATATTCCTAAAAAATTATTGGCGCAGATTGATAATATAAATGAGACATTCGTGTTTAATACAAAATGAGAATATGATTATATACTGAAACTTTACGCAGTTTAACGCATGTTTCATTGTTTTACATCAGGATCTACCATGCATGGTTAGATGATTGGATGTATGTACATTCATGAATATACATGTATAAGAATCAATAAAATCCAGAAACATTATCAAGACACAAATGCTTACTAACACCTGCTTATCTTTGAATTAAGGCAACTGATATATATTTCAGGGATAACATTACCAAATATGAGCAGTTTAACACCATAATATTCAGTGTTTTTTTTTTCAGTTTTGGGGGAATGGGGTCGGGTCCCCTGAGGGGGGAAATTCGCGCGTATAAGGGGAAAAAGGGGANAAAGTGAATGGTATTATTTTAAAATAACTTGTATTTCAGATTGATGACGAATGAACTCTTGTCCAAGTTCAACACGAAGGGCGCCAAGGACAAAATGGCTTTTAGAAAAACATCTTTAATTGATGTTGTTATAGGTAGGTTCAGTAACAATATATTGTGTATCAGGATTCTTTTAAAGCTTCTTTCTTTTAGGAAAACCCGAGGTTTTGCTTTAGACTGTTGTCTATACTTTCAGTAAATTAAAACATGCAGCAATTGGCTCTAAAACCATAGTGCTTCCACCTACAACTTTGAACCATGTAAATGCATCTTGGAGTTCCACACGCCACACTGGTTGGCAATGTTTTTGCTTGAATTGTAAGGCCTAAAGCATGATTGCATTTGGCTAAAGTATCCAGTCTTAAATCTGATAAAATTGGGATATAAATACCTATAGAGTTATATAATCGTGAATTTGATAAAAAGTCACTAAAACTGATACGGTTCAGTAATCTATTACTATGATCTCAAATTTTATAATGGTTAAAGTTGGAAGCCGTAGATCATGGGTAGAAACTGGTAATATCATATTGATGTACATGTTTACACAATCAGGTATATTTAATTTATTTGAATATGAAGGATTATTACATTGTTTTTCAGCGAGTGTTCTCCAGACACCGAATACAGCGCAGTGTACAGAGCAGAATGTATGCCAGGCCATTGCGCACTGTCTAAAATATGCCCCTGACAGAAGAGGAGGTGGGGGAAGAAACTGAAAGTGATAAGAAAATTTGATAAACAACTATGTACAAACTCTTTTTTACTAGAACATGTATAATATTATGCTTGATGAAGCTGTGATTTTGTCATTTTCTGATATATTTCAATTGTACTTAACAATGGCAATTTTTTCCTTTTTTAATTCAGTGACATGTATTTTATAGTAATCTACCATTGTTTGCATCTTTTAATACATTTTGTCAATTGCAAAAATAGTCAGTTTTGCACTTAATATGATTTCTCACACTATCAAAGGCTTTTAAATAGAAACTGTGCACTGATGTTATTATCTAGTTATGTTTATTTGGATATAAAAACCTCTTTTTATGCCCCCGGATCGTTGATCTGGGGTATATTGTTTATGGCCGGTCTGTCATTGTGTGTGTGTGTGGCCAACAACTTTAACCTTTGCTCATAACTTTTGCATTATTGAAGATAGCAACTTGATATTTGGCATGCATGTGTATCTCATGGAGCTGCACATTGAGTGATGAAAGGTCAAGGTCATCCTTCAAGGTCAAAGGTCAAATACCTACTAGGGGCATAGTGTTTCACAAACACATCTTGCTTCTCCAGGTTTTCGAATATCATTTGCTGCAAAGGCGTCAGATGGCATTTGTATTTGGGAACAGGCTAAAGTTATAATGTTTACATGTGCCACAATTGAAAGTGTCAGGAGCACATTCATATTTTGAATGTTCCACCAATTTTGGGTTAACCCTTTCTCTAGTACAGAAGCCTTCTGACGCCTTTGCCTTAAAACATAATTTAAAGTCATCTGCTGCATGTTTTGTAAAACAAGGAAAGGGTGACAATTTTCTTAGTATCACTAACTAAGACTATATGTATATAAAAAGCTTCACAAATATTATGGAAAAAGAGAGCTTTGCTCATGAAACTCTTCTTTTTACACAATGTTTAAAGCCTTGTCTGCTTCAAAAATATAAAATTGCATTTCTGTATGTGTAGGTGATAAGCTAGATTGTTTTTATACCAGATTTTAATATTTTACTGAATAACCTTTTTTAAAGAAAAGCATCATTGATTTTACACCATTGTTCTTTGTTAAAAATAATAAAATGCTTGTTAAAGGGAATGTTCTGTTCCAACCAATGTTATGTTACCAATGTTTTGTTAAAGGGAATGTTCCATATCCAACAATATTAAATGGATTGTTCCATTTTCAACAATGTTAAATGGATTGTTCCATTTCCAACAATGTTAAAGGGAATGTTCCATTTCCAACAATGTTAAAGGGAATGTTCCATTCCCAACAATGTTAAAGGGATTGTTCCATTTTCAACAATGTTAAAGGGAATGTTCCATATTCAACAATTTTAAAGGGAGTGTTCCATATTCAACAATGTTAAAGGGAATGTTCCATTCCCAAAAATGTTACAGTGTGTTGCATTTTTTTTTTGAAGATAGCCATATTTTATAAGACATGTTTTTATTCATTAGATTATTTATGTTTGTTTCATGAATGTTCATTCAATCATATTCCTGATGAACGATTTTATATATTTGTATAACTGGTTGTGAGTCATTTAGTAGAATGTTATAAACCCTGTACCAAGCAATGACGAGATTTTACTAGCTTTTTGAAGACGATTAGAAATAATTGTGGGAACAGGAGAAATTGCTCAACATGAGACATTTCTCCTTTTCCCACAACGATTTCTACCCTATCAAGGTAATTTCTTCTTATTGTTTTGTAGGGTTTACGCTATGAATCAAGGATACTGTAAGTGTTTTTCAAAATGTTATAACTTTATCTCATTACAAGCAGACATTAAAGAGTTTTGGATTCTCAACAGTGTTTTGGTCAGAATCGCTGACTAAGTTTGTTTAAACGTTTAACTTCACTATGCAAATTTGTATTTTCAGAAGAAATGTTAAAACATGTGCTTGTTTATATTGTAAATAAAATGTGTTTCACTTTTCAATGTTATTCTGTTATTTTATTGATTTCAATCACCTTCGTTACGTGCTTACTTTTGTATTATTTGGCTCCATGGCAGCAGCGGTGGCAATTAAAACACATTGACAAAGACTATATGAATGAGCGTTGCTGTTGTATTTTGGTTTGAAATGGGTTAAATGGTCAAGTATTGGTTGAAAAAAGGCCTATTTAGTTTTCGGGTAATATTATAGTCAAGAAACTGGTCGGTATTTTTGGTCACGATTATGGTCGGGAAAGTGGTCAATTTGGTTGCAAAAATGGTCGGGTTTTTGGTCCAAAAGTGGTTTGGAAAATGGTCGGGTTTTTGGTCCAAAAGTGGTTGGGAAAATGGTCGGGTTTTTGGTCCAAAAGTGGTCAGGAAAATNTCACCAAACTTGGTCAGCAGTTGCATCTAGTTGATATCTAGGCCAAGTTCGAATATGGGTCATGCCGGGTCAAAAACTAGGTCATAGGGTCAATAAGTGCATTTTCAAAGGGGCCACTTTGTCCGGACTCTATTTCAAATTGTATTCATCCGATCTTCACCAAACTTGGTCAGCAGTTGCATCTAGTTGATATATAGGCCAAGTTCGAATATGGGTCATGCCGGGTCAAAAACTAGGTCATAGGGTCAATTAGTGCATTTTCAACGGCGCCACTTTGTCCGGACTCTAATTCAAATAGTTTTCATCCGATCTTCACCAAACTTGCTCAGAAGTTGAGTCTAGACAATATCTAGGCCAAGTTGGAATATGGGTCATGCCGGGTCAAAAACTAGGTCATGGGGTCACTTAGTGCATTTCAAGGATTTCATGGTGTCCGCTCTCTAAATGAAGTAGTTTTCACCCGATCTTCACCAAATTTGGTCAAAAGTTGTGTCTATATGATATGTAGGTCAGGTTTAAATATGGGTCATGCCGGGTCAAAAACTAGGTCACGAGGTTACTTAGTGCATTTCAAGCATTTAGCATGGTGTCCGCTCTCTAATTGAAGTAGTTTTCATCTGATCTTCACCTAATTTGGTTACAAGTTGTGTCTAGATGATATGTAGGTCAAGTTCGAATATGGGTCATGCCCGGTCAAAAACGAGGTCACATGGTGCATTTAAAGCATTTAGCATGGTGTCCGCTCTCTAATTGAAGTAGTTTTCATCTGATCTTCACCAAATTTAGTCAGATGTTACATCTAAATGATATCTAGGTCAAGTTCAAATATGGGTCATGCCAAGTCAATAACTAGGTCTTGAGGTCACTTAGTGCATTTCAAGCATTGAGCATGGTGTCCAAAACCTTCGAACGGGCGTATCTTGTGACAGTTTGGCACTCTTGTTATAATTTCTGTAACCACGAAAACTAATATTTATTGAAACCAATCTTTTTTACATGCTTGTCTTATCAATAATGTTACTTTTATGTTATAAGAATGTTTACTTTGCATTTAACAAAACTTTTTACTGTTTTTCTTTGACATTATTAAGTTATGATCAACAGATTGCTTTTTCTCTCACCTGAGCACAAATTGCTCATGTTGAGCTATTGTGATCACCAAATGACCAGCGTCTGTTGTGCGTCGTTGAATTTTTACTTGTCGCCATTCTAGAGACCACATATATGACTCAGTCATGATGAAACATGGTCAGAATGTTTATCATGACAATATATAGACTTAAGTTTGAATCTGGGTAATGTGTGTCAAAAAACTAGGTCACCAGATCAAATCTTAGAAACACCTTGATACCACTCTAGAGGCCACATTTATTAGTCAATCTTGATGAAATTTGGTCAGAATTATTCTCATCACAATATCTAGGCCAAGTTTGAATGTAGAAAACAAGGTCATCAGTTCAATTCTTTAAAAAAAAATAAAAAAATTGCTACATGTACTCTAGAAGGCTAATATATGACTCAACCTTGATGAAACTTAGTCAGACTTTATCTTCACAATATGTCATCCAATCAAGGTGACAAGGTCAAGTCTTCGAAAATCCATATTACCACTCTAGAAGCCACATGTATGCCTCAATTTTGACAAAATTTGGGCAGGATATGTATATTGAAATATCAACGCAATGTTTGAATCTGGGTCAAAAACTCATCAGTCTTCAACAATTGGTGTATGTTAACCTCAGGTAAGCGCTTCAGATCATCATAATCCTCTTGTTTTAACAGTTTATACTATTCGTCATGCATCTTACTAATTTAAAGAATTATATATTTGTAATATTTTACTGCTTTTTAGATTTGATAAATTATCATTAAAATCTGACTATTTTATTTTTTTCAATTATGCAGAAAAAGTCCCTTAAAATTGACTTATAGGTGCTTTGTTAACATCAGATCAGATTTACTACTTGAATGATTATTTGAATGAAAAATGATTTAGACCTAGTATTTTTACCTTATTCCAGATTTATCACTGGCCCACCCCCTGTCACCCTGTATGTGGGGTCAAAAAGGGCCATATGTCACCTGATGAGGGAACAGCGACCCCTTTGCTGCCTGGAGTGGGGATTGGTGAGTGGGATACATGTGCGATTGAAGTGAAATTGTTCTAGGTAGCCCAAAACAGATTAGGGCCTTTAAAATTCATTTCACAGATTTCAAATGAAAATTTTGATTCCAGTGCACACATCTTTGCTGCCTAAAGTTGTTACTGAAAAAATAGTCTAATAATAAAATTAGAAAATTATTAAATAAATCACATATTGAAAAAAAAAATGATTCAAGTGCAGATGTTTTCAGTTGACAGTCCATCTGTCCTTACTTCTCCTGTGTATGGTTAGATGATTACAAAGGAGTGCGTGACACTCTGCAGAGCCTGGGATAATGCAGCCTTAGCCCTTTGAGCACTGGAACCGGATTTTGAAGGCCTTTGCAAACAGTTTGGATCCAGATGAGACGCCACAGAACGTGGCGTCTCATCAGGATCAAACTGTTTGCTATTCTGATAGTATTCTTTGAAAAAAAAATCGAAGAAAATGCTTATTTTAGAAATTTAGCAGACAACATTTAGCAGACGACAAATTTCCCAGCATGCAAAGGGTTAGACTCTGAAGGACCTCATAAGCCTTGAAATTCTCACACACACATCTGACAATTGTGTGCAGTCCAAGAATTGGTGCAGTGTCCGCCTTGCATAAATGTGTGGCCTGTTCAATTCAAAACCAACCTTCAATAAATCAAGTAAAAATGAAAGAAATTCATATGGATTCCTATTTTTATAAATATTTCTATTTTTAGAACTATTCCTACTTTTAAGAACTACATTGTATTCTTATTTTTAGAACTATTCCTATTTTTAGAGGTATTCCTATTTTTAGAACTTTCACTTTTTTTAGCACTGCTCCCATTGCACGTATAAAAACACAAATGATGAGCGCTGGACCAATCAGCTGATTATTCTCTCGGTGGAGAAAGCGTGTAACGGAATCTACAATTTCATCGTTCCGCTGCGTTCACAGTTCATTGGCATGAAATCACTGTGCCCGATTATTCTGCTGCTGGGAGAAAGGTAAGTGATGTCAGCTTATACATGAAATTAGTCAGAACATATACAACTTTTATACAAACAAATTCACCATTCTTCTCTAAAAGTCAGTTTTCCACCAATCAAACTTTGCTACGAAATACAAACTTTAACAGTTTGGTTGGTTTATATTTGTCACCGTTTAGCTATCATCAGTATTTGAAATCAGGCTGGTGTGAGTGCGTATAAGTCTTATTGTTAAAGCCTTGCACTATCACTGTCAACATTATGTTCTTCACTTTAAAACTTGTGGAGGGGTGGAGTTCACATTATACACATTCTATTGTAAGCCTATCTACTGTGTATTTGTTTTACACTGTAAGGAGGGGTGGAGTTCACATTATACACATTCTATGGTAAGCCTATCTACTGTGTATTTGTTTTACACTGTGGGGAGGGGTGGAGTTCACATTATACACATTCTATGGTAAGCCTATCTACTGTGTATTTGTTTAACACTTTGGGGACGGGTGGAGTTCACATTATACACATTCTATGGTAAGCCTATCTACTGTGTATTTGTTTTACACTATATGCTGATGTGTCTTGTCTTCACTGTTTGCAGGCCGGACACAATGTTCCTGGAGACGGTTTCATACTTCCCGTTGGTCTACTGGATGTTGGGATCGATTACCAGGTATGTGTCACTGTATATAATGTAATATTTACTAAGCTGGCTAGCACAGTTGGTAGGTGCAATTGGTAATGAAACGATTTCAGTTGGCTAGTTNAAGCACGCAGCTTTGATATTTGATATGTGACAAAGATTGTTCAATCATGCTGTTGGGCAAGCTCATTTCACAGGTGAGCGATATAGGGCCATCTTGGTCCTCTTGTTACTGTTTCCCTTGTTTTTGAATTGTTTCCCTTGTATTTGAAATGTTTCCCTTGTTGCAGTGTAGATGACCTACTAAAGGCAGGTATCAACAAAGCGTCACACCTGGTGGTGGTCAACAAGGAAATGGTCCAATCAGATTGTGAGGACACCCTGGCAGACTCCGAGACCATTGTTGCGGTGCAGACCATATTCAAGTATGCATGGACCCTAAATAGCTTGATAGCGAAAATTATATTAAGCGGGGTTCAAATTAAACAACAAAGTTTTAATTATATAAAGAAAAATCAGGATAGAAAAATACTTTGAATTACAAGGAATTAGATTACCATGTTTAGAAATAACAGTAAAAGTACATTTTCATGAATATATAATCTTCAATAAATAAACTTATCCAGAACAAATAGAGATATTTAAATCAAAATTCACAAGTATATGGACCCTATTTATATCAAGATCTCCCTTCATATTGTAAATAAGAAATTGTTTAATGTTCAATAACTAATGAATTAATGATGAACATTTTCATGATGATTTGTTTGCCCCCAGATTGTTCCCCAACGTTAACATCCTCACAGAGCTGAAGCAGGCCTCCAACATGCGCTTCATGCACTTCAGAGCACACGACGAGTACTCTCAGAAAATATCAGACCTTGAGAGGGTAGGTTACCATAGCCACAAGAATGATCAACAAGTGATTAGAGTGGTGTTGTGAAAAAATGGGCTAAATGCATGTGCTCAAAATGTCGTCTCATATTAGATTGTGAAGTCTGCACAGGCTCATCTGGGACGACACTTTGCACATAAATTTGATAAGAACAGAAAGTGTCGTCCCTGATTAGCCTGTGCTGACTGCACAGGCTAATCTGGGATGACACTTTGGGTGCATGCATTAAGCCCAGTTTTCCCAGAACGAGGATCATTTGATTGTTTGTTCATTTTTTTCAGTTATTCTTTTTAACATTTGTTAAAAAATTCTTATATCCCGCTTTTACACTTTTTTTGTTTATGTGTTTGTTTGTTGTTGTTGTTTTTTTTTCATATAAAAACTTAATAACATCATTCCTGTCAAATCCTCTGGGACCTGTCAGTAATATTCTCATACCGATCTTTGTTACCATAGAAACTAAAGTCAAGCATGACGTCAAACCTGAGTCACATCTTCCGTCTCCCGTTCGCGGCCGGTCAAGTGTTCAGTGCCAGTATGCTTGACACACTGCTATATCAGGTGAGAATTTCTATAATAAATTTCTATTAACCCTATGAGCGCTGGAACCGAATTTTGAAGGCCTTTGCAAACAGTTTGGATCCAGATGAGACGCCACAGAACGTGGCGTCTCATCAGGATCCAAACTGTTTGCTATTCTGATAGTATTTTTTGAAAAAAATCGAAGAAAATGCATATTTTAAAAATTCAGCAGACGACATTTTAGCAGACCACAAATTTCCCAGCATGCAAAGGGTTAAAACACCTTAAATGTTGTTAGTTTAAATGTAGGATTGCTTTTAATGTTGGAAAACTTGGAGAAATTGTAGGTAAAATCATTGAAAAATATCAGGGATTTTCAAAAGGGTGCGTTATTTAGGGAATTTTAAAGTTTGCAAAAATCAGATGAAAACTGTGAAATTGAATATTGTGCAAAACTCATAGATTTTCAAAATTTGCAAAAGCATGCAAAATTCAATTAAATTTACAATAAATGGAATACTGTTGATAAACACTGTATATAAAGTAAGGGCGACCATTGCCTTAGAAACACGGAAATGCGTGGACAAAAAAAAATGGCTGGAAAAAAAAAATCAGGGAATTTTGTTGTTTGTGAAAGCAGGAAAAAAATTAGATTTGTTTAAATGTGTAATGCTCAGGCAAACTTGAACTAAATTTAAAATTGACAATAAATAGTAGAATATTTGAACAAGTGAATTATTTAAATTAGCAAATATGTGAAAATTAAAATTACCAGTTCTGTATCAAATAGGAAGTTTACTTATTGTACTGTAAAAACTGCTGAAATGGAGACAGTGGTCATATATGCATGTGGGCTAAAACTATGTTGGCAATTTCAGATAGTTATTTTACAATAAATGTAAAAAAAAATACCTCCTGGTCTGGACTTTTTAAGGCCCAAAAAAAGTGTTGTCTTTTAAATATCAGTGTCTGCTTTACCAAGATTCTTAAGGAATTCCTAATTTTAGTTTTAAAAAAAAGGAAACAAAGGAAATACCTGACCAAGAATTGTTTATTTGAACATCAGGTAAGAATCATAAATCTTCCTTTAAGAAAACTATGTACAATTATATTTAAATGTCAATCTCTCTGTATGTTCTAACATTTATTTCAGACGTATGTGAAAGGTTACCTCATAACGTTTGTGCGTCTGCTGCTTGGAATTGACGCTGAACACAACTCTGGACATCTCTCAAGTGTAAGTAGCCTTTGTTGTATAGTATCTTTAGAATGGAATACTGAACACAACTCTGGACATCTCTCAAGTGTAAGTAGCCTGTGTTGTATAGTATCTTTAGAATGGAANCAATCTTAAACAATATTTAGGTAATAGTGGATAGTATCTTTATTTCAATCTTGAAAAATATTTAGGGAATAGTGGATAGTATCTTTATTTCAATCTTAAACAATATTTAGGTAATAGTGGATAGTATCTTTATTTCAATCTTGAAAAATATTTAGGGAATAGTGGATAGTATCTTTATTTCAATCTTAAACAATATTTAGGTAATAGTGGATAGTATCTTTATTTCAATCTTGAAAAATATTTAGGGAATAGTGGATAGTATCTTTATTTCAATCTTAAACAATATTTAGGTAATAGTGGATAGTATCTTTATTTCAATCTTGAAAAATATTTAGGGAATAGTGGATAGTATCTTTATTTCAATCTTAAACAATATTTAGGTAATAGTGGATAGTATCTTTATTTCAATCTTGAAAAATATTTAGGGAATAGTGGATAGTATCTTTATTTCAATCTTAAACAATATTTAGGTAATAGTGGATAGTATCTTTATTTCAATCTTGAAAAATATTTAGGGAATAGTGGATAGTATCTTTATTTCAATCTTAAACAATATTTAGGTAATAGTGGATAGTATCTTTATTTCAATCTTGAAAAATATTTAGGGAATAGTGGATAGTATCTTTATTTCAATCTTAAACAATATTTAGGTAATAGTGGATAGTATCTTTATTTCAATCTTGAAAAATATTTAGGGAATAGTGGATAGTATCTTTATTTCAATCTTAAACAATATTTAGGTAATAGTGGATAGTATCTTTATTTCAATCTTGAAAAATATTTAGGGAATAGTGGATAGTATCTTTATTTCAATCTTAAACAATATTTAGGTAATAGTGGATAGTATCTTTATTTCAATCTTGAAAAATATTTAGGGAATAGTGGATAGTATCTTTATTTCAATCTTAAACAATATTTAGGTAATAGTGGATAGTATCTTTATTTCAATCTTGAAAAATATTTAGGGAATAGTGGATAGTATCTTTATTTCAATCTTAAACAATATTTAGGTAATAGTGGATAGTATCTTTATTTCAATCTTGAAAAATATTTAGGGAATAGTGGATAGTATCTTTATTTCAATCTTAAACAATATTTAGGTAATAGTGGATAGTATCTTTATTTCAATCTTGAAAAATATTTAGGGAATAGTGGATAGTATCTTTATTTCAATCTTAAACAATATTTAGGTAATAGTGGATAGTATCTTTATTTCAATCTTGAAAAATATTTAGGGAATAGTGGATAGTATCTTTATTTCAATCTTAAACAATATTTAGGTAATAGTGGATAGTATCTTTATTTCAATCTTGAAAAATATTTAGGGAATAGTGGATAGTATCTTTATTTCAATCTTAAACAATATTTAGGTAATAGTGGATAGTATCTTTATTTCAATCTTGAAAAATATTTAGGGAATAGTGGATAGTATCTTTATTTCAATCTTAAACAATATTTAGGTAATAGTGGATAGTATCTTTATTTCAATCTTGAAAAATATTTAGGGAATAGTGGATAGTATCTTTATTTCAATCTTAAACAATATTTAGGTAATAGTGGATAGTATCTTTATTTCAATCTTGAAAAATATTTAGGGAATAGTGGATAGTATCTTTATTTCAATCTTAAACAATATTTAGGTAATAGTGGATAGTATCTTTATTTCAATCTTGAAAAATATTTAGGGAATAGTGGATAGTATCTTTATTTCAATCTTAAACAATATTTAGGTAATAGTGGATAGTATCTTTATTTCAATCTTGAAAAATATTTAGGGAATAGTGGATAGTATCTTTATTTCAATCTTAAACAATATTTAGGTAATAGTGGATAGTATCTTTATTTCAATCTTGAAAAATATTTAGGGAATAGTGGATAGTATCTTTATTTCAATCTTAAACAATATTTAGGTAATAGTGGATAGTATCTTTATTTCAATCTTGAAAAATATTTAGGGAATAGTGGATAGTATCTTTATTTCAATCTTAAACAATATTTAGGTAATAGTGGATAGTATCTTTATTTCAATCTTGAAAAATATTTAGGGAATAGTGGATAGTATCTTTATTTCAATCTTAAACAATATTTAGGTAATAGTGGATAGTATCTTTATTTCAATCTTGAAAAATATTTAGGGAATAGTGGATAGTATCTTTATTTCAATCTTAAACAATATTTAGGTAATAGTGGATAGTATCTTTATTTCAATCTTGAAAAATATTTAGGGAATAGTGGATAGTATCTTTATTTCAATCTTAAACAATATTTAGGTAATAGTGGATAGTATCTTTATTTCAATCTTGAAAAATATTTAGGGAATAGTGGATAGTATCTTTATTTCAATCTTAAACAATATTTAGGTAATAGTGGATAGTATCTTTATTTCAATCTTGAAAAATATTTAGGGAATAGTGGATAGTATCTTTATTTCAATCTTAAACAATATTTAGGTAATAGTGGATAGTATCTTTATTTCAATCTTGAAAAATATTTAGGGAATAGTGGATAGTATCTTTATTTCAATCTTAAACAATATTTAGGTAATAGTGGATAGTATCTTTATTTCAATCTTGAAAAATATTTAGGGAATAGTGGATAGTATCTTTATTTCAATCTTAAACAATATTTAGGTAATAGTGGATAGTATCTTTATTTCAATCTTGAAAAATATTTAGGGAATAGTGGATAGTATCTTTATTTCAATCTTAAACAATATTTAGGTAATAGTGGATAGTATCTTTATTTCAATCTTGAAAAATATTTAGGGAATAGTGGATAGTATCTTTATTTCAATCTTAAACAATATTTAGGGAATAGTGGATAGTATATTAATTACAATCTTAAAGGGACGGAAAACAACGAATGACGGAAAAAAAAAGTTCTTAAATACCGTATTTTTTTACAATTATTAGTTTATATTGATTAAAATATCATGATTGGTATATAACATTACTTGAAAAAAAAAATGTTTTATTTTTACTTTATTTTTGTATTTATTTATTTTTACTGGGTATGCATACCAGGTTACTACCAGTTAACTGTAAATAACGCAAGTATAGATTGATCATCATCGTCACGTGGTAAACCCAGGAATGCAAATTGTGCATGCGTAGTGAATTGTATATATTTTATATATAAAATTATAAATCTACTTGCGTTATTTATAGTATGTTTATCGTTATGTCACATATTTTCGCGATGTACTTTCGATTTCACATCGCAAAATTTTATTACCGAATATACTGAAAATATGAACTTTTTTCAAGTAATGTAATATACCAGTCGTGATATTTTAATCAATATAAACTAATAATTGTAAAAAATACGGTATTTTAGAACTTTTCTTTTTTCGTCAGTCGTGGTTTACAGTCCCTTTAAACAATATTTAGTGGATAGTATCTTTATTTCAATCTTAAACAATCTGTAGGGAATAGTGGATAGTATCTTTATTTAAATCTTATACAATCTGTAGGGAATAGTTGATAGTATCTTTATTTCAATCTTAAAAAATCTGTAGGGAATAGGGGATGATTGGTAAATAAACAATTGCATGAAAGTCCTTTCCTCCCAGAGAGAGTAAGAAACCGTACAAGATATTACTATGTAGGGTTATTAAAACTCCAGTGACCGATTGCTTTTACCATACAGGATAAAACACACTACAAAACTTTTAGTATACAGATTCATTAAAGATCTGTGGTCACCACCTTGGAAAGGTCAATACATAGCAAATGTTTAAACCAGTTTAAAGTCATGCTTAACCTCACACTTGGCCCAGAATTAGTTACAAAACATATTTCTATGTCATATTCGCCATTGAAAACTTATGTAGAAAATAAATGAAGAATTTATGTTTGTACAACTCTGGCTCAGAATAAGATAATAATGTTTTATCGCATGCTACGCCTTGTTGTCTATGTAATAGGACCATTACGAATATATTTATCTTAAACATGTGTAATATATCTTTATGTAAATGTGCTATGTAGCAGAGTGATTGCTTAATTTCTCGTCCTTTTCACCTACAGATTCGTATAAAGCGTACAACCCTGGCGCGATACAAGACGTATGGGGAGCTGTACCACGCTCTCTGCTCCACAACGGGGGAGATCCCTATAGCCCTGTACCGCACTGACAACCAGTCCAACATGGCATCCACTGCTCCCCCCGCCACCACAACCCCACCGGTATGTACCTCAGTGGTTTCTTTTGCACTCAAATTGGAGGCCGGTATTCGGCCCCATTCCCAATGGAAAATAGTTGTGTTGTTTTTTTTAGATCTCAACATTTAGTTCCCACGCAGCCCTATAAATTGAACCTTAGTAAATATGTAATATTGAAAACACTTTTATTTTCAATTTGAAGCATGTGTAAGCTAAACAACAACAATGAAACCATCAACAACAACAATGTTTGAATAATTTTCAAATCCTCAAAGTTTTTCTATTAAAAATACTGGCCCTGAAGTTTTTGGCAGTTAATATCTTTAACAAGATGTGTTTGCGTAGTGCAAACAAGTGTTTTTGTCCATAGCAATAAAGCAGTCAGATTGTTAATCGAGTGTTTTGAAATAAAAAATATACAATGTTAATAACGCTAACATCATTTCAGAACAACAACAACCCGTATGAATCTTTAACGCCCAACGGCAAGAAAGGTCACCAAAGAAAAACCAGGCAAGAAAACCACCACGACAACCTTTCCCGTAAGGCGAGCAGCCACGTGATCATACAGAAGAACTGGAACAACCAGAACCCAGAGAGAGAGGACATCACCGACCTGATACGCAATAGAATGAAGAGCCTCGACCTCTCTGTCAACGACTACTGTAAGTGCTCTTTGTATTGCATCCCTCCCTTCTTGTGAGCGGTCTTTGATATGTATCTACTACTTCTCTGTCAATTATTGCTGACGCTTTTATATCTCCACTGAGTATGTTGTCTTAATAATGTCTTGATTTGTTCCCAATAATCTGATGGTTTGTTAACATCCCTTGCTTCTCTGTCAATTAGTGCTGGCCCTTTTAATATCCCCACTGAGTATGTTGTCTTAATAATGTCTTGATTTGTTCCCAATAATCTGATGGTTGTTGTAAGAGTTTTCTGAGCTTGGACCTCTCTGTCAACGACTACAGTGAGTGGTCTTTGATATGAGTCCCTTTCTGAGAAAACTGGGCATAATGCATGTGCGTTAAGTGTCGCCCCAGATTAGCCTGTGCAGTCCGCACAGGCTTATCGGTGTGACACTTTCCGCTGAAATGACATTTTTCGTTTAAAGGAAGTCTTTTCTAGGCAAAAATCCAGTTTAGGTTGCAAGTCTCGTCCCTGATTAGCCTGTGCAGTCTGGGATGACACTTTACGCACATGCATTATGCCCAGTTTTCTCGGAATGCGACTCATATGTATCCCCTACTTTTCTGTCAATGTTACTGGTACTTTTACATAAAATTATGATTATTTCGGTACTGTGTATGTTGTCTCCTTAATGTCCTGATTTGTTCCCAATTATCTGATGGTTTTTGTAAAATGTGCATTAAGAGCTTGGACCTCTCTGTAAACGGCTACTGTAAGTGGTCTTATGGAATAGCAATTTTAACCCTTTACCACTCAGATCACATTTTGACCCATGTGTAGTCCCTTAAAAAATCTTTAAAAAATAAGGACCTTTTTTTACTTAATTCAAGTATCAAAAACACTCCATTTCCAACCCTAAGATACTGATGAGCAGCAAACAGCATGAAACCTGAACAGTGTGCGAGTTATTCGCAGACTGTTCTGGTTTTATGCTGGTTGCATATAGTCATTTTCTCTTTGCTTCTTAGTTCGAAAGGGTTAAGCTTTTCTTGGTTGTATGAATGTTAGGGAAAATTTAGCCAAACTTGCCTTAATTGCAGGTTTGAAATATAGGTCACATTAAGTAATCGGAATGCAACAAATAAATTCACTGGCTTCATTTTTGTGAACATGTCTTCAAACCATAACATTTCTGAAGTCTTTGTCATGTTTATTAAAAGTAATTTATGTGTTAGTCTGTATTTTTCATTCTTAGTAGTTTGATTCAGGTAGATTTCAACAGGTATTTCTTAAAATGCAGTAAGATAGATTTGAGCTGCGCTCCAGTAATATTGGCCTTAATGCATGTGCTAAAAGCATTTTTCAGATAAGCCTGTGCAGTCTGCACATGCTTATCAGGGACCACACTTATCGTTTATATGGAGCTTTTTATTTATAGGAAATCTCTTCTAAATGATAATCCATTGTATGTGGAAAGTGTTGTACATGATCAGCCTGTGCGCACTGCACAGTCTAATCTAGGACGATGTTGTACCTACGTTTATTAAGCCTGGTTTTCCAAGAGGGCAGTTCATTTAGCTTGATCATTGGTCTAAGATACGAAGAATGTTATTTTCCTAAGGACCTTGATTAATACAGCTCTTTTGTTTATTCCACTTCAGGTGATGCGGAGTACAAGAAGAACGACATCTGCTACATGATCCTCAACCCGTCTCCAAAGAGAAAACTGAGGGCAGGAGACCTGGTGTAAGTGGCGTTAGAATAATGCACTTCCTGTAGCAATATCAGGACTGATATTTTGGTTACAATTCGCTAGTCTTGTGTTAGGCTTATTACCATTAAAACTTTGCCTGTGTAGTAATACAAACAACATTATTAGTCAATCACAACTTTAACAAATGCAAACAAATGTTAGTCTCAAAGCATTGCAGTTCAATTAAAAAGCAATTAAATATCGTAAGAGACAGAAATCAAAACTGTTGTTGGTTGGACAGTAAACACTGATACATCAATAATCAAGTAATGTATATCCACCATTGATACATCAATAATCAAGTAATGTATATCCACCATTCCCCCAACAATGATACATCAATAATCAAGTAATGTATATCCACCATTCCCCCACAGGTATGTGATCCAGCCGAGCTCCATGTTTGCCATACCAAGTCGTCTGAACCGCACAAAACAGAAACGTGCCAACATGCAGCGCTCTGGCTCCGACACGGATCTTAACAAGCCTAAGAAGAAGGAACAAGCCTTCTCACGGGACAGAACGCACTCACTGTCATCACAGGAACGAGGCCCCAGGAGTAGATTTACTGTTGGCTCTGTGGAAATTTAATATAGTGACTTCCCTTGAAAGTTCTGTGGCAATTTAATTGAGCGACTCCCCTTGAACATTCTGTGGAAATTAAATAGGGTGACTTCCCTTTGTGAGTTTTGTGGAAATTTAATAGAGTGACTTCCCTTGTGGGTTCTTTGGAAGTTTAAAAGAGTGACTTTCATGGCAACCTCTGTGGAATGGAGGGACTTCCTTTGTGATGTCTGTGGAGTAGAGTGACTTCCCTTGTGATTCCTGTGGAATAGAGTGACTTCCCTTGTGATGGCTGTGGAATAGTGTCTCTACTCTAAAAGGACATAACTCAAAGAGCCACAAGAGACAGATTTACTGTGGTTTCTGTAGAGTTAACTCCCCGTGTGAGGGGGGGGGGGGGGATGNGGGGGGGGGGGCATAGGTAGAATTGTTTTCTGAGAGACCTTTTACAAGTGTGTTTCCAATGTAAGTGTGATTTTGTACATGGTTCATTCTCCTATGCAATTTTTTTATTTTTCATTTTATGTAAAAATATGTTATTGTAGTTGCTTTTATTATGCTACTATTCATACAATTGTAGTTTTTACCGTCTGGTGTAGATTCTACATAGCTAGGTTGTTGTTGTTTTTGGTTTTAAACTATCTCAGTTGATATACTGCTGCTTTTGAAATTGCATTGTACACATTTTGTTACATGTATATAGTATATGTATATATTTGTATACGAGCCTTGCTCTGGGAAAATAGGGCTTAATGCACATGGGTTAGGTGTTGTTCCAAATTTGCCTGTGCAGTCCGACAAGCTATAAATCAGGGACGACCCATGCCGCTTTTGTTTTCCCTAATAAGCCTGTGCAGTCTGCTTTACGCACATGCATTAAGCCCCATTTTTCCAGAGCGAGGCTTAAAGGTATTTTCAGCACCATGGAAAACACTCCAGTTTTTGTTGTTGTTTTCACTAGGTTTGCTTATGTAAGTGCATCATTTATGGCATTTAAAAAAGATTAGTAAGCCACATGTATTTGATTAAGTCTGTAACAAGTCAAAACTAGGCTTTGTTTTTCACAAAAATTCCATACTCTTTGATTACACCATTATGTATGCCAAAAACATTAACACTTTAATCATTATGCATACATTTAGCTATTCAATTAAAGCATTTGTGTTCAAGAAATTTCAAAATTTTCAAAATTCACAACAAAGATTTTTTTCATAGTTGCACCATTCTTTAGTCAAGTTCAGTTGGGACTGAAAAAAAGGATATAGAAAATAAAGAAGACATGCACAAATGGAGTGACTATAATTGTTCTTGTAAGTTTTGTCTAATTAATTTTAAAACAATACATATTGCAAATGAACACATATATTTGTAATATGCTTTAAAACAGTAGTTATGTCTTTAGATTTAAATGTTTATAAAAAAATACTGTTTTGTGGGATAGGTTTAGAAAAAATTAAGTTAATAGCATTAAACAAGCTTTAACACAGTAAAAAAATGCTTTATCATTAAATTGATTTTTCGAGACATTCTTGAAAGAATGATAGTGGTTTGATTTTTTACGCAATTTATTATGTTAATTGCTAAAAATAAATTTAGTTAACATATTGTGGCATTGTAAATTCAAACGCATTATTTGTTTTTGGGGACCAGTGTTTTCATGTTGCTCATTTTAAAGGCTTAACATTCCATTTTTGTATGCCCCCACTTTATGAGGGTGTAGGAGCTATAAAGATTCACCCTTGCAGGTACATCATTGCTTATGTCTCACTTTTTTGTCCATCTGTAATACTTGTTCATGTTCGACTTTACTCAAACATTATTGGTGCTATAGGGATGAAACTTTGCAAACATATCTATCAGCAAGTGAACTTGTACACTTCTATGTTTGGGTTCAAATATTTTTATCATAACTTGAGGTATGACCCCTTTTTTAGGAAAAAAATACAATAAACAAGTATTTCTGCTACAGGGCTGAAACTTTACAAACATATTTACCACAGGGTTTTGACACGACTGGAGTTATGGCCCTTTTTATAGGCATAAATTGCATTTTTTCACTTTTGTGGCGCGTAACTCAAAATATTGCTGCAAGCGTGCTGAAACTTTACAAACATTTTAACTATAGCATTTTAAATTGTGCAACTTCGTATTTTGGTATAGTTTTTTTCCCAATAAGTTGAGGTTCCAGACTAAAGGGGAATGTGGGGGGATATTTGTAATAAGGACACATGTCTAGTTCTCACTGTTTTGAGGCATTGTTATTTAAGGACAGCTCAACACTTCTGAAATAGATTCCATTATTAAAGTACTGGTAACATATATAATTTCGTATACATGTACATATAATGCGTATTGTGTATATTGGCAGGGAATTTATTGTTTGAACAAATTTAAATAGGATGGTAAAATGTTATATTCTCTGTGATTCTCGTTTTCTTTTAACACAAATATTTGTTTCTTGTCAAAAAATGTATAGTAAATTTGGGCAATGCCGTATTGCACTGTTCTTTGGCAGGACAATGTTGCTACACATGAGCAGCGATTTGGGAAAACTGGATTTCATTCATGTGCGTTTATGGCATTTTTATATTAAACGAAAATCCGGACTAGGCAAAAAGTGTCTTCCCTGATTGGCCTGTGTATACTGCATAGCTTAATCTGGAACGATACTTGACACAATTGTTTTAAGCCCTCTTCTAACAGAGACTGGCTAAAATATATTTTGCTATCCCTGTCTAATGCTTTTCATTAAAATATTGCATGATAATATGTTGGCAAATAAACAGTGTTCAGATATATGCAAGGTTTATTTCTTTTTTTTTCATTTAATAAATTCCTTTGTTAACCTTGTTTAAAACCTGCTAACAGTGATTTTACTTTTTGATATGCCTTGTTTGTTCGTTGATAATATATTTACGACTTAAATATACAAACATTGCTTAAACATAATACATTTCTTGTGTTCTGCAACTCGTGTTTCTGATTTATTTATAAAGATTAAAAAAATATTCACCAAATTTTATGTGCGAGTTTCAGATATACATGTAACATGTTTTCAAGTTTTTACAACCATTGAGTTGTTTTTATATACAATTGTATATTAAACTGCTTGTTTCATTTTATCTCGTGTTCATGCACTAAGTCTGGTGTATGACCTCACATTTTGATATGCCTTCCTTGCTTCTTTTTCATGTTCAGGTTGTTTTCTTAAAGACCTTGCAGTTAAGTTTTTGTACTGTTCACCAAAATTCATTTCCAGAACAAACCATTTCAGAAAATTTATGTTCATGCAAAAAATCTGTCTCCGATTCGACAACGCAACAAAAAATAAAAAATAATTTTAGATGTATTTCGCTTAGTTGGAATTATTGTTTTGTGTATTATTAATGTATACATTTACATGAGTTCTAATTTTACTCTGGAAATAAATCATGTCTGCAATTCTTGCCTTTCATCAAATGCTCACAAATGTTAACACACCATCACAGTCTTGTCCATAAATGTTCCCACTATTTTGTGTAGGAAAAAGGAAACATATTTTCTTGTTGATGTTTTTTTTTTTTTAAATTATTTCTCACAGACAATGGCCTAAAACTTTATTTCAACGTTTCAAAAGTTTGAACCCTGCATTTTAAACAAATTTAATAAAGCATTATAATTGTAATGCCCACCCACATGGATGATATTTAGTTACAACCTGTAGTAAAATTGATTTACTCTTTGAAATTTTGCCCAGTGGATTAAAATATTTAAGCTTACAAAAGAATCTCAGACGTAAATTATTAGTAGTTGTGTATATATCTAAGACCTAATGTCATTGGTCATTGATTAATTGTGTAAACAAACCTGTGTTAATTACTAAGTTATAATTAAATGCATAAGTATACATCCCATATTGTTTTATCTTCACCATTGACTACTCAGAACATGTGTATGAATTGTATTTTGTTCATATAAACTGCTAATTGTTATCTAAAATGTTTCAACATTTCTTGTAAATTGCACATTTTCCAAGCCTTTTTCATATGGAGTTAGTTCTCAACTTTACATTATACAAGGACGTGTCTGTCAAAATCAAGATTTCAATTGGTGTGTACATTTTGATTTTTTTTTCCGTTTGTGGCTAGTTAAAAATTTAACCTATGTTTGTATATTTTGTTTGTACCTTATTACCTTGCATTTGAATTAAAATAGACATTCCGTTTAAAGAAAAAAACTCAAACACTTTTAAGGAAATAGTACATGCCAATCTTCATTTCAAAAATGAATATATGTGTAGATTAATTTGGTTTTATTCAGTATTAAAGTAAGTGTTGGAATTCACTTTGAATTGAAATGATGTGCTTTCATATAAAAGATGAGACGATTCTGTTTTTGTTGTATTTGTCTTCCATTTTTGGGTGGGCATATAGTGATCCCACTGTCAGTCCGTCTGAAATTCAGTCACACTTTGCGTTTAGGTTTACAAAAATGTGGAAAAAGGGGGCATTTGTCATCCTATGGTGACAGCTCTCGTTTAAACATTAAATATCCCTGAAGCTTTTTGTATTACCTTTGATTGCCTGATCATATATCATATGACCTGCATCATGTGAACGTGGGTCCTACATTATATGCAGCCAGCATAGCTCCAGACCAGCCTGCGCAATGGCAAAGTCTGACAGGATGGCTTCTGACGAGACTGGGCAGACTGGTCTGGAGTTACGCCGGCTGCATATGGCCCAGTTTTGCACGACCCAGCTCATATAATGGGGGTATCTATAGTTTTGACCTTGCAATTGTTAACATTACTTCTTCTGTTATTGTTTACCTTGATAAAATTAACTTGTTCTTTGTTAGCTCAATGTTGGCTACATACAATAAACATGTACTAACAGTATTTCAACCCAAGTATTGGCAAAAGTTATTGGATTCTTTTGGAAATCAAATACTATTACATGAAACGGTTATTTTGGTATTTCAACATGATAGGCAGACACTAAGCTGCCAACACATGTGTTCATTGTTATCTCAGCTTGTTTAATTCATGTTCACAAATACTGTTTATTAAGGTATATATTGATATTGCAATATATTCATACTTGTTTCTATAATGGAACATGATTGTATTGAATTTTACATCAGCCAAATACATTCACCAGAAGAAAGTATTTATTTGTGTTGTTGTTAATCCTGACATTAGTTTTGCTTTCGAGTTCCATGTAACCACTCGCATCCAGGCCGAACATTCAAACTCACAGTTGAATCACTTTTCTTTGAATTATCGACACTTTCCGCCTTAGATGGATTTTTGCTAAGAAGAGACTTTCTTTAAACGAAATTATCATAAAACAGAAAATGCCTTTTAGCCTGTGCAGACTGATGTTTGTAATAGTATTGAGTATTAAGAGTAGTCAGGCGATTACTACTAATGTGCATACTACTACTACTACTACTACTACTGCTGCTGCTGCTGCTGCTGCTGCTGCTGCTGCTGCTGCTGCTACTACTACTACTACTACTACTACTACTACTACTACTACTACTACTACTACTACTACTACTACTACTACTACTACTACTACTACTACTACTACTACTACTACTACTACTAC
>VMBQ01001786.1:148979-166803 GCA_007657795.1 Dreissena rostriformis
GACAAGAGAATCTTTTTTCAAAAGGAATAATCTTCAATAAAGATAAAATACCAATGTATCGTCTAAGTACCTGTTATCGAACAGCACCTATTATCGGACGTTTTGTTTTGGTTCTGTATGCGCATGCGCAAAAGTGCGCATGACGTCACATCCATAAACAAATGGTCGTACATGAAGTCCATGACCTACTTGCCTAGACTTAGCTTGAAACAAATGCGCCGAAAACAGGTAAAAGGAATGCATTTATTGTTATTTACACGGTTTTATGTGTTTTTTGCTATTACTTTTTGAATGCATTTATCAAAACGTGCATTTACACACCAACAGGCATATTTCTGTTTGCAATTTTGATTGCAGCAGACGCAGATTTTCGCTGAGACTGGGTCACGTGATAGTCATGTTTTTTTTATATTCACTGGAGTAGTATTTATGAACTGTCCGGTAATAGGTCATGTTTATATTGGCCGCCATTTTGTTTTCTCTGCTAGAGGTGACAATAACCAGGGAATCATTGTTATGAATTCTTGAATGATATTTGCTGGAAAACTTTACAGATACGTTATTTAATGATTGAACTGTTAGTTCTTTGTTAAAACAAATTGTTTTTGTTATTTAAAGTGTTTTCAAAATTGACAATTGTAACGTAATTTCTTAGGTGTTCGATAACTGGTTCGTCCACCATAATACTTCATAATGGAATCGCGCTACGACCAAATGCACTCCACGGACTTGCGAAGCTGAAGAGTCTTGTTTTGGAAAATTGTAAGTTTGAAGAACTGTACCTTTCGTCTTTGGACTCGCTGAAGAGTCTTGTTTTGGAAAATTGTAAGTTTGAAGAGCTGAACCTTTCGTCTTGTCCCAATCTCGAAACTTAAGAACTTGATGGAAAAATCACGCTTCACTCGAATGCCCTTTATTCACTTTCACGTCTGAAGGAAATAGTATTAAAGGGCTGAATAAGTGAAGGGTTGGATTTATCATCTTGTCCTTATCTTGAAACTATAGAACTTCGGGGAAAAGGAAAAATCACGCTTCACTCGAATGCCTTTGTTCACTTTCACATCTGCAGAAAATAGATTTAGAGGAATGTGTAAGTGAAGGCTTGGAGGATTTATCATCTTCGCTGCTGAAACGTCTAGAGTTGCATTTAGAATGTGTATGTGAGCAGTTGGACTTATCATCGTGTTGCAATCTTGAAGAAATAAATGTGACTGTAAGGATCAGTCTATCGCCCGATGGTTTTCATTGGCTTGAGAAATTGATTCACTTTGTCGGGTAAAAGTAAATGCCAAGGATTGGATCTATCGTCTTGTCACAATCTAGAATACATTGTCATTATTGGGGCAACCTCAATTTTGCAAAATGGCTTACGTGGGCTTTCAAAACTGAAGAAGCTTCATTATAAACTCACATCCAATAGTTTGGAGCGGTTTTCACGTCGCAATCCAGAACAAAATAATGTGTCAGGAAATATTACGCCGAATTTAAGTGAAGGACTTAGGTTGAGAACCTAACTCACCTTACATTGCATCGATGCAGATGTGAGGTGTTAGACTTATCATCGTGTATTAGTCTTCTTGACGTACTTCTCGAAGGAGAAATCACCTTATGTCCTCAGGGACTGTTTAACCTTAAGCATCTACACACTCTTATATTGAATTGTTTCTGTGATGGGTTAGATTTGTCTGCATGTGATAATCTTAGGAGTGTGGGCATTTGTGGAAACATCGATTTACCACCGAGCAGAAAACGCGCAGGAGATGATTTTGTGAAATATGATTACGATTACAGATATCGAACAAACACTGTGCGTGATAGTGGTAATACATGTATCACATTACTACCCACTGGTTCAAATGGACTTAAAAATCTGAAATCTCTTCAACTTCTTTGTAAGTGTAATTCGTTAGACTTATCGATGCATGCTAATCTAGAATATTTAGAACTGGGTTCGGGTATTTCATTGCTGTCTAAAAAAATACCGACACTTAATCAGATGCATGTTCTGTACTTGTGGACCGAGTGCGATGGTCTTGATGTATCGTCATGTTGGAAACTGCATGCATTGTATTTGGAGAAAATGTTACTCTTTTACCCGACGGGTTACGTGGACTTAAAAATCTGCAAAGTATATTCATGTGTAATAAAAGTGATGGACTGGAATTGTCGTCATGTAGTAATTTAAGGTACATATTCGTCGGCAGACATGTGATCCTTCAACCAACTGATTTACACGAGCATGTCCGTATTGAGGAACATACATTATGCTGCAAATGTGACATGTTGGACTTGTCAGAATGTAATAAACTAAGGACATTGTGCCTCACTGAGCCAATGAGAGTGTCATTGAGTACACTGACCAAACAAAAGGCGCTGGAGAGAAGATCTTTTATGTACGGAGTACACGACTATCTAGCCGAATTGTGCCTTATTGAGCCAGTGCATCTTTTCACATTCACTATCTTCACTTAAGAATGTGAAGCATTTAACACTAGCAAGTTAATGCAAAGACTTCGACGTGTCACTTTGCCACATACTCGAAACGTAAACTTTGATTGAACCAGTCTCTATTCCACTGAACATTCTTAAAATTCCTCAAAAGCTTCAGCGGCTCACGGTAACACATTCGTTTGATGTGTTTAAATTGTCTTACGAAACATAATAGAGACAGGTAAATGAAGGGAAATATGTAGTTTAAAACAGGATATTTATTAATTTCAATTCTTGTTTTCGTTGATAATTTATCCTTTGTAAATCGCGTTTAAGAGTTGCTAACTGAATTTGAATGAAAAAAAGGTTTATTCATATAACGCAGTTGATAATGTAGCCATAACGATTGTGTTACAAATTGATGTGCAAGACCTTTTTTCAGAAAAGTTCCAAGAATTGCATCCTCCCTCTCTTATATAACATTTTTAGCAAGACTAATAACCTTTATGTCATTTGAAATTGTCATTTATTTGCACTCCGACACTTTTTTCGGCGTAGCTGTCTATTAAAGTTAACTTGTAGCTTTCTTTTGACCTAGAATTGTTACCTATTTTATGCAGCATGACAATTAAACGCCATTAAAATGGCAATATGCAACATGGATGTCTGGAAATTCTTTTCCGTATTTTACCCTGATGGATTTACGGAAGGACATTACGGTCCATGGTAACGTAGCCTTATCCCAGTAATTATATGACCGAGACGTTGGCTAAGGAATCGTTGGTTTGATAGTTTGTTTCTATAAAATATAAAGATTGATAATTATATTGATTGAATTTATGTATTGTTTCCAATCTGCCTCTTACATCAAGTGTTCGCAAATGGTATTCGGTTTTAAACGATGGGTTTTTAAGTGGTTTTGTATTTCTACAGTAGTATGTGTATTGTTGTGCCTCTTAATTTGATAGTTATGTAATATATCATGCATGTATGTTCTTCCGAAGGAACACAAGTGTGTCTTCGCAACGTCTGTATCATTATGTATAATTTGTAGCGTATTCACTTTCCCTGTTTCTCTTTAATTTTCATTGTTTATATTATACCAGGCCCAAGCACGTTATGTAAATATTAATATGATTCATTCGCAGAGCTAACCCACTGTCCAGAACAAACGCGTTGCTCCAGCATTGCAAGTTTAACACTTTGAGCGCTGGAATCAGATTTTGAAGGCCTTTGCAAACAGTTTGGATCCAGATGAGACGCCATAGAACGTGGCGTCTTATCAGGATCCAAACTGTTTGCTATTCTGATAGTGGTCTTTGAAAAAAAGTGAAGAAAATGATGATTTTAGAAATTCAGCAGACGACATTTTAGCAGACGACAAATTTTCCAGCATGCAAAGGGTTAATTCCACATTTACTATTAAAAGATAAACTACACTGTGTTTTGTTGGATATTTGATTTACAAACTAAATAATATGTGGTAGAACGTTACAATTATGCTTACACGGCGTTGATAACAAGAATTTAAAATGTAATATTGATTAAAAGTTACGTCATAATCTTTGATGAACTGATGAACTGCTGTTAATATGTTTTGATGTGTTATTTTACTTTATCTATGTATGTATTTGTCTAGTGTTTATTTTTTCAAGTATTAATATTTGACATTTTACTAGCACATGTTTTTTTTATAAATAAATATATGCTATGTGATAACTGAAGTCATATAAGTTATTGATTGACGTTTGATATTACCTTATGCTAGAGATATATATGATCTGAAATGAGTTGTCATATCATACCATATTTTATTAAACGAGTTCAGGAATTTTGTTAATAAGCGAGCCTTTGGCGAGCTTACTAACGAATTTCCTGGACGAGTTTAATAAAATATGGTATGATATGACAAGGAGTGTCAGATCTTTTTTATCACAAGCTTTTAAATGAGCAAATTAAATAAATATTTACACAAACATAATGATAAATCCCGAGTGTTGTTTACATTTCGTGACGTCATTTGACGTTGCAACGTCATTTCAGCAAAATAACAAAATGCGATAGGTCAATAAACGAGAACTAAGCCAATGAAAACGCTTAAAAAGTATATTACACATGTGTAATATAAAAATATATGTAATAGAGGATATTTGTACATGTCAGTGTAAGATCGTTTTTTATTTCACGAGTGATCATAGAAAATATATTTTCACGAGTGGGGACACTCGTGAAAATAGTATTTTTCTATGATCACGAGTGAAATAACAAACGATCTTACACTGACATGAACAAATTGTCTGTTTCTTTTATGCCCCTTTCTCAAGAAAATAATTATTTATTATTTCCCTTTCGCTGAAAAGTGACCCTCTCTCCCGTGGCGCTCCTCAATACATCGAAATGACGTCATTGTGTTGACGAAATGACGTCATTATTCCAGGGAAATTCTTCAGTTAAACTCTTTTACAATGTAAATAAACTGTAAAAAAAAGCATAAAATTAAAAAAAAAATGTTGGATTCTGGATTATCTATTTTATTTCACTCGTGATCACAGAAAATATAAACAAGGATATAAACAAGGGAAGTACATCTTGATATGATTATCTTAAAATAGAAAAAGGAATCCCGAAAATTTGTTCTTTTCACCGGTGAGGTGAAAAGAACAAGTTTGTTCTTTTCACTGCTGTTATTTCACTGCAGAAATGTCATATTTTATCATTAGGTATAAAAGAAATGGTTATATTACATGGGAAACAGGGTATGTCATGTGATAAATTCTTATATGTGCAGAAAACTTCTAGAATTCCAATATAATTACAATTGTTATGGGAATGATCTTGACAGATAACTTCATAGAAAGGTGAAGACGTTATAAATTTAGTATATAATTTTAAGCTCCAAAGTTTTTACTCTCTGTGTGTAAGTGTTGGAATGCATATTGAATTGTGCATATATTTTTCAGTAAAAGACAACAAAAAATGTGTGTTCCTTATTTATCAATATTCTTTCCATGTTGCTTTTGTATGTGAAACTTGCATTTTTGTAGCATATTAAACGAAATAAAAAATAACTTTAAACTTTCAACATTCTTGAACATAAATGAAGAACGAATTCGTATTACGTACAGTTTTATATTTCGTATAAAACAACTTATTAAACAATATTAGTGCACTTTCATATAAGCCATGTCAAATTATTATAAGAAAAAAAACACTCAAACATAGATATTTAAACGGAATATAATAGTCTAATCGACACCATATACATGCTATATAGTTTCAAATACAAGTCTCAATCAATTCTCTTTACTTGTGTTCTAGAAATGAACGGACGGGTATTTTGAACTTACTACTACTACTATAAAATTAAAAATAATCATACTAATAATATAATATTAATGATTACTATAATTTAATGATTTGCATGTATTTTATTTTTTCATCTCCATCTTTTAATGATTGGATAAAGAATGAAGCGGATTGATCAATATTTTTACGCGAGATCTGGTTAACTGTCAAACATTAAAACAGAACTTAAACTTGCAAGAAGGAACATTTCAACTTTATTTTGATATAAAAACATGTTGATAACAGTATCGATATAACTAATCTAGCATACAATTCAACTCCAGAAACTATCAGGAGAGACAATCTTGTTCTTAACCACTTCTTTTATAACAGAGCAACAACGATAAAAACTCTTTCAGTAGAGACAATCTTGTTCTTAACCACTTCTTTTATAACAGAGCAACAACGATAAAAACTCTTTCAGGAGAGACAATCTTGTTCTTAGCAACTTCTTTTATAACAGAACACCAACGATAAAAACTCTATCAGGAAATACAATCTTGTTCTTAACAACTTCTTTTATAACAGAGCACCAACGATAAAAACTCTATCAGGAGAGACAATCTTGTTCTTAACCACTTCTTTTATAACAGAGCACCAACGATAAACATACAATGATTTAAACTGGGAGCATTGCCGTGTAGTTTAACACTTCAAATAAAATAAGTAAGCAATTATGATGTAATTTTATATTTTACTATGCTTGCATATTTGTGTTCGTTTTAAATGAGCATTATTGTATGCATGGTACATCAATCTCGGTACACAATCCAATAGTTTATTTCACAGTGTCATGGACAGCGGTGTGATTGTTCCTCGGCTGGCCTGAATTTCTTTCTTTTATTGTCATAATAATTTAACAAATAGGTCTTTATTAAGCTTGATGTATATTAAAGGGAAAAGTTCAGGTGAACAGTGAGAAGGGAATGATATTTACCTCCGATGTGGTGGTTCCCAAGTGAACAGTGAGAAGGGAATGATATTTACCTCCGATGTGGTGGTTCCCAAGTGAACAGTGAGAAGGGAATGATATTTACCTCCGATGTGGTGGTTCCCAAGTGAACAGTGAGAAGGGAATGATATTTACCTCCGATGTGGTGGTTCCCAAGTGAACAGTGAGAAGGGAATGATATTTACCTCCGATGTGGTGGTTCCCAAGTGAACAGTGAGAAGGGAATGATATTTACCTCCGATGTGGTGGTTCCCAAGTGAACAGTGAGAAGGGAATGATATTTACCTCCGATGTGGTGGTTCCCAAGTGAACAGTGAGAAGGGAATGATATTTACCTCCGATGTGGTGGTTCCCAAGTGAACAGTGAGAAGGGAATGATATTTACCTCCGATGTGGTGGTTCCCAAGTGAACAGTGAGAAGGGAAGGATATTTACCTCCGATGTGGTGGTTCCCAAATCACGCTCCAGGTCATGCTTTAAATGGCATATGCCTGTTAGTATTGACCAAGGTTTGCAATTAAATGCTACAGTGTATTTCTATATCTAAAATAAATAAATTCAAAAATAAAACTGTTACTCAAAAAATCCTACACGAACTGATTTGACATGATTTTGTTAGCTATATAAAATTGTATTTCATACTGATGGCTTTTCTACATAATAACATTATTGAAATTAGTTCTAATTATTATGTTGACCAATTTAGGTCCGTCATTCACACTTGTGTCCCCATGATACACTTTTTTGAAGTACACCAGCTATAAGTATACATGGCTTAAATGTCATCATATATGAAAGAAATTGGGGAAAAACTACAACAAAATAATAAAATATAGATGAATATCATTTTAATAAAATTCGCATCATTCAAGAAAGAGATAATGCAACCGTAGATAAAAGATAAACTTGACATTGCAAAAAAGCTTACCGAAGCTTCCTTGGAACCCATTACTTTGGTTAACTACAGGGCGAATCAAGTTATTTTAGTGTTTATCCTTAATTCAGGCAAACCTAGGAGCACACTTTTTTCATGTATAAAGCTTATCGTTTGATATAACTGATGTCGCCGAATGACCGGATAATATTTATGAGGGTCAGGTACAACATATCGTTTTATTCATGTTCGGCATTCACGTGTTTGCAAGCATAAATGCCTAGCTGGCTTTGTTTTCATGCAAATCTAGTGGTAAAATGTGAACAGTGTATTCTCAAAAGAAAAAAAAACAACTGATGGATTATATGAGTCGGGTTCAGAGAAAACTGGGCATAATGCATGTGCGTAAAGTGTCGTCCCAGATCAGGGACGACACTTTCCGACAAAATTGGATTTTTGCTTAGAAGAGACTTCATTTAAACGAAAAATGTCATAAACGCGGAAAGTGTCGTCCCTGATAAGCCTGTGCGGACTGCACAGGCTAATCTGGAACGACACTTTACGCACATGCCTTATGCCCAGTTTTGTCAGAACGCGACACATATATCTATGTCGACAAATTACTGTGTCTAGTGTGTTGAACTGTGTAAGGCTGCTGATCAAGAAGTCGCTTGTCATGAGTAGCTTGCATCGTACCATGATAGTAGGATTAAAATCCTGCTTTTGCAGATGTTATTTCAATTTGTGTTCGTTTGAATTATCAAATTCTTTAATATTTCAACAATAAAATAACAATCGCATATTATCAAAGCGTTCTCATTTAATCCATCAAAACAACACTTCAACACTAGACCAATTCATACGAATGGGGTTTAAATTCAAACCCACTCCCATTTATGGTCTAGTTTGTAAACAATTCAACTGAATGACGAACTTCTCGGTATTTTCCGGACGTTTTAAAGAATTCGTTTTTCGTTACCGCTTTTCGAATGTTGTTATGTTATTGAAATAAATGCTCGCATCATTAAGGTTGTTTTTATCTTCAGAAAGGGTATTAACTTGTTTGTAAAAAACAAAATGCAATTGTATCTGTTGATAACCTAAAACGCATGCGACTGTCGTCTGGGGAAATGAAATAAAGTGCGCAGCGCCCATACAGTGTTGGTTATATGTGTCGCGTTCTGACAAAACTGGGCATAATGCATGAGCGTAAAGTGTCATCCCAGATTTGCCTGTGCAGTCCGCACAGGCTAATCAGGGACGACACTTTTCGCCTAAACTGGATTTTCGCTAAGAAGAGACATCATTTAAACGAAAAATTCCATAAAAACGGAAATTGTCATCCCTGATTAGCCTGTGCAGACTGCACAGGCTAATATGGGATGATACTTTACGCACATGCATTATGCCCAGTTTTCTAAGAACGCGACACATATATTGAGCTTTCTGTCCATTAAAAAAGACGAGGTACGAGAGAGCTTTGTTTCAGTCTATGTTGAATAACGTGCGTTGTACTGCTTTGTTCTAATTATTGCGCAACGTCAATTATTGTTTTATACTACCATTACCATTGGTAATGGGGGCTATAAAGGAGTCACTTGGTCGGTCGGTCTGTCTGTCCCGAAAATGTTATCCGATCTTCACCAAACTTGGTCAGAAGTTGTATCTAGATGATGTCTATGTCAAGTTTGAATATGGGTCATGCCGGGTCAAACACTAGGTCACGGGGCCACTTAGTGCGTTTTAAACCGAAAGTTTGTCCGGACCATAACTATGTCATTTATCTTTAGATTTAAAAATGACTTGGCGCATTTGTTCACCATCATTGGTCGGTGTGTAATGCGAAAGAATTACGTCGATATCTGCAACGTCAAGGTCACACTTTGAGTTCAAAGGTCATTAATGACCACAAATGATCTTGTCCGGGCCATTTCTATGTCATTTATTGTGAGATTTCAAAATTACTCGGGACATTTTTTCACAATCATTGGACGGTGTGTCATGCGAAAGAATTAGGTCGATATCTCCAAGGTCAAGGTCACACTTTGAGTTCAAAGGTCAAAACTGGCCATATAATGATCTTGTCCGGGCCATTTCTATGTCATTCATTGTGAGATTTTAAAATTACTAGGTACATTTGTTCACAATCATTGGACAGTGTGTAATGCGAAAGAATTACGTCGATATCTCCAAGGTCAAGGTTACACTTGAAGTATAAAAGTCAAAAATGGCCAAAAATGAGCTTGTTCAGTCCATAACTACGCCATTCATTGTGAGATTTTAAAAATGACTCTGTACATTAATTGTGTTCACAGTCATTGGACGGCGTGTCATGCGAAAGCATTCAAGAGTTCAAATGTCAAAATGGCCACAAATGATAATGGCCTAATAATGCTTGAACATAAATAGCTTCTCTTGTTTTGTGAAGACAGCATGCAAAATATTCTGGGTCAATGCAGCATGTGGGGGTATACGTCACGTCTGTGACAAAGCTCTAGTTACTACTTACTTATTTTTTTATTATTATCACTCTTCTGATTGATTGATATTAATGTTGTATAAAATGTCATTTGGTCATAAATTTTGATTATCATGCAAATTCATTAAAGTTCAAAAGCTTTACTTCATTTACTTCGCTGTTTTAAAGCATTTCCCGAAAGCACTACTGTCAATCTATTGTTTTGTTTACATTCTCAAACAGGCAAACACGCTAGGAATCCTATTGTAAAGTTAAGCTCTTCAATTCGAACATTAATGAAACCATGCCAAAATAAATGCATTTTTCGTCCGGAAAACAATTGCTTAATAGGACTAACGCATTTGCATTTTCTAAACGTCGAGATTGCATTATCTGAATTTAAATAAAGACGGATATGATAAACTAACATGTTTTTAGCGGGATTAATATAGTTTTAAGATAACAATGACTGGAAATAATAATAGAACTATGTGGCGGTAAGTACGCATAAATGCACGCGGATTCAGATTAGAAACTCGTTGTCAAACAGTATTGCTCATTGGGTCATTTTCGACCTGAAATGGCTTGAAGTCACCCGTGGGTGACTAGAAGCCGATTCATGTCACCCTGGGGCGACTTCAAGCCGACGCTAGTCACCCCCGGGTTGAAGTCACAATAGGGTGACAAGAATCGGCCGTACCCAGTTGGTACGAAAACAAAAATAAGACATGCTAAAGTTCGACCTATTATCATGTTGTAGGCCTCACCGGGTAAACTTTCTCCATCCCGGCACCATTTCTATTTACTCATTCCATTTGATTTTAGATCAACAACCGGCGATAAGGAGTACGTTGTCCGATCAAGGATACCAATCGGACACGTATAAGAACAATCAAAACGCGGATTAAGTTGTGGTTGGATCCCTTGTTGCTCTCATGTCGGTAATAATATTCATAAGTTGAAATAAGGACACTTATATAATGTCACATAGGAAAAGCAACAGCTGTAAGTCATAATATATCTGACTACGGCCACGTTTGATCTGAATACTGTATATCTTAGCAAACAATTCCTCAATGAAAACATAAACACAAGAAAAAGAAAAATCAATTTAATCGTCTGGCGGGTTAACGATTAGTCTAAAACATTCATTTTAAAAAGAGTAATAATCGCCCTGCCCTCGTGGATTTTTGGAGGAAGAAGTGGCGTTTGCCTCCTAGAAATAGTATAAATGCTATTTAGCACTATATTTTGACAGTTGGTTGCCTTAGTATGTGAGTCATTATCTTTCCATCGCCGTAAAGAATTCCATTGTCCGTATTTTCATTTAATTCTTCTGTTTATTCGGCACCGCAAAGGTCTTTCACATAACTCAAGATGCCTCATATATCAACTTCATTTTTTATTTCCAGTAACTTATTTTCTAATATTGTAACATGTCTCCAGGCNTTTTTTTGCATTCATTTCACGTTTGCCGGTCACCAGGACCGACATTCTTGTTAAACCTGCCGGACCAAATGGAAATCTGACGGTCAGGACCGGCGGACCGGCAATTTCGCGAAGCCTGTAAATGTGAGTGCTAGATCCGAGACGCGTATTTAAGATCGATATAGGAATAAATAAACAAATGACGCTTTCCGTTTAAACATACATTTCTATATAGCATGCTTTAAAAATCAGAGTGCAATATGCGAAATCAATAACTTTCATAAAAACATATTGCACTTTAATGCACATCGATACATATTATGAATCAATATGTATTTTAGACAGTTATGCAATACATAAACTTAAAATAGATATACCTGAGAAATATAAGGAAGTAACCAAAACATGGGAGGTATGATTTATCAGATTAATACGATTTGTTTTTATAGATAAACCAATGTAGATTCTACTGCGTCTACATACGCCTAACTACAATTTACACCCCAGTGATCTCGCTTTTAAACCTCAACATATTAATTACGCATTTGTATTTTGGAAAACCACATAGCCGTACTCTCATTTTACATACTTAATGATAAATCGTTGTCAATATAAACGTATGTAAAAGTTCAATGCGAACAAATAGTTATGTATTCAAACGGGACTTCAACTTGATCTACTACATATGCTTACATACTATTGACACACAAGTTTAACACTCGACATAATAATTACGCAGTTGTATTTTGGAAAACCACTTAGTCGCGTTGTCATTAATACCTACTTTAGGAAATATCTTGTTATAATCGAGTCAATGCACGCATAAAAACGTAATTTTATCAATCTTTATGGAAACATTTTTTTTCAATTGTTACATACTACAGGAACATTTCCAACAACCAATGAACTTCTCTTGGAGATTGGCTAAGCCATATTTGTACTTCTGCTGTTAACAACACCAGCGGTACGTTTGGTTGAAATATTTCACGGTTTTTATGACAACGATAATTTTCTTCTTGGTAGAGATGAAAACCAGCAAGCATCATGTATGAAAATAAACATTCATACATATGTCATGAATAAATCACTATAAATATATTATCAATGTACGTGATAAAATAATCAACACAATTAAAACGCAGTTTGCATAAATAAAATTGAAACAAGTTTACAATTGTTGCAGGTTACAAAGACAATTGCAAACCACCAGTCACCGTCTCATGGACCTTTGCACCGCTTTATTTGGGCAACGGTTTATAACAACAGCAGCGGAACGTATGATTCTATCTATAACTTTGTTTCTGATGAACATTTAACGGTGGTACTATTCATATAAAATGTTGTACAGACGTTTCAATGTCTAACACAATATATTTCAAATATAATCTGAAGCTTTAGTCCCAGTAGTAAGGGCTTCAAGAGCAGAATGTAAAGATAGATCATTCTATAAAGTTGTGTCAATCATCTTATTTGTTCAGAAATAATACGGGTGATCGGATGTAATTGGCTTCCTCATCCCCTCTCTCAATCATTTTTTTTTCAGTTCACATGCTCAAAATAACCACTTAATAACAACAATCTTCATTCGTATCAATATGTAGGATTTTTTAGGAATTTCCCATTAACCTTTTGCATCTTTCGTCACTTGTATCGAGATTATATTCTGATTTCTGATTGTTTATACATATTCATGTCTTTCCATTGTGTTCCACCCAGAAATTCTTGCATTTGCTGTTCGTTCTCATAACACATGAAGGAATATCTATGTATGTTTTCATTGTTTAACGGTATACCGTATTGGTTGTGGATATACACAGTTCCGTTGTACACGGTAAATGATGATACTTGATTTGCGTTATATTATTATGTTTTCAATTAATATAAATACTCCTCCAGCAAAACATAAATTAACCTTCATATGCAGTGACATGTTTTCATGTGCTAATTACAGTCAATTATGGTCCCACCACTGAGAATGTCCAACAAGCAGCGTCGAATGCCAATGCCCAAGATGTTGTCGGCTTTGGAGCCATTGCGTTGATAATGGGCATCGTCATCTGTTTTGTTCTACATAACCTTCTTAAGAGATTTTGCAAAGGCCAGAAAGTCGTTGGATCACTAGAACAGATAAACGATGGATTACTTAAGGTAATAGGCAGATAATTAATCCACAAATATAAATAAGAAATTAGAAAATTGAGACTATTAAACATGTAAAATTGTATTGGTCAATTAATTATTGGTGGTTGTAAAGGTTATACTAAAATGATACTAGATTTCACAGCTGTTAACTCCTGTTCATCTTTGTGCTCAACGCAGTAAACGCGGATAGAACATTATCGTAGCATTTTCAAAATATGTGTATTTAACGTGTTAATTGTATATAAGACAACATAGTTACTAGTTGATTTTGCATTTTATTAGTGTAACTTCGTATTTTTTCAACTGCTTGTTTGGAAAATTAATACAATTGTGTTTTATTTAAAGCGTCCGTTTACACTTTTAGAGAGTGTTTGTATAACAGATTTAGTGGCATCAATTCAAATAACCTTACAAATAGAATTACATTTGTTGTGAGATGAAATACAAATTAACATAATGAATTGCTTTGGAATATACGACATATTAGGGACCTCAACCTCAAAAGGATGCAAACATGTTGAAATATTTTCATGCTTGAGTGTTTCTTTTTATTTATTCTGTCGCATTTAACTACTCTTTTAAAATAACTGAACGTATCTTACAAAAACAATTCAAATATTTTGTATTGTTTTTTCAGAATCATGACGTTGAATTTGAGTTTGATGACAATCCCACCTCAGTCGTCAAGCAACTGTAGCTCGTAAAAGATTGTCAACATCAAAACCAAAAAAGAAGTCAGCTGAAAAGAATAATGATATCTAATTTATTTTGTGTTTTGATTTGTTGTTATATTTTTATCACATAGTCTAAGCAGCTTTGTTTTTTTGGTTGGTTTGTTAATGTTCCTGTTTTGATTCCAAATTTTTCAATTTTCTATGATACCTGAAAATTGCGCTTTTATAGTCAGCTTCCAACTGTAAATTGCACGTGTGTTAATAAATCATTTGGAAATGATGCTAACATTAAACGTCTTGAATTATTTGTTGTTGTTTTTGTCACGTTATTCGTCTGTCAAGGTTTCATAATCCTCTTGATAATATATAACTAGTTGTGTAGAGAGTTGTCTGTTAGACAATTTATTCATCACACGCTTACTTTTGGTTTAAACACGTCGCAAGATATCATCGCAATATTCGCCTATATTTAGTACACAAGCGAAATGTTATCCAACATTGGCCTTACCCATAACTTGATTCGAATAAGCCTGTTCGACAAACATCGCATTTTTGTGCGATTCAATTACAAATTTTAAATACTGATATAAAGTATCAAGTATGAAACATCACAGAAAAAGAAATAAAACAGTATTGTTTTACGTCTTACAACGTATGTGTTTATGTTCGGACAGCTTGCCAACAGCTGCTTCTGAAAGTTTAAATTAAAAAATAAGTTCAATTGCAGAATAATTGAATTAATTGACTGATTCTAGTCAATACCGGAGAGAGCAAATGCACGACTGTAAAATGTTACTTTTGGATGCAAGGGCATCTCATCTATTAGAAGCATAGCATTCTTTTATTTTAAATCATAGCATTTGTTATAAAGGAATCAATATTGTTAGAGGACCTTGAATTTATAGTTTTTAATCTTCTACTAAATTAAATACAAGTTAGTTTGCATCTGTAGGACAATTATATAAGTTAATGTAATACAGAAAGAGGTTCCTACGGCGCTCACCTGATACACCAAGGGACATACGGCGCTCNGGGGGGGGGGGCATGCATGTTTTACAAACAGCCCTTGTTAAAACTTATACTCAAAAAAGCATTGAGGCAGGTTTGTCACAGAGAACTTTGTTTCGTAATGTTTTATAACATCGGATTTTGGGTGGGAATAAAACTTGGGTTACAGTCTTATATTGGCTGGGTACGTTTTAGTACATTTTATTTTCCGTAGGGGTACATTGTAGTTTACTTGAGAGTACCATGGGTACTTTTAAATAGTTCCTGAACCGACATGACCAATTGAGTGTAACAGACAATTGCACTACTTAGCTTGTTTGCGTCTACTACTATATAAATCAGGTTGTTGAACACTCACCTTTTATCGTTTAGTGCTATTTTCTAGTAATATTGAGCCTGGCTCTGGGAAAACTGGGCTAAATGCATGTGCATAAAGTGTCAACCTAGATTAGCATGTGCAGTGTACACAGGCTAATCTAGGAAGACACTTTCCGCTTTTGTGGAATTTTTGTTTAAAGAAAGTTTTATCTTACAGATAATCCAGTCAAAGCGAAAAGTGTTGTCCCTGATTAGACTGCTCAGGCTATTCTGGGTTGACACTTTACCCACATGCATTAAGCCCAGTTTTCCCAGAACTCAATAATGTATTGGTCCAACATGAATTTATGTCAGAAGCTGTACAAGCTGCCAAGTCCACCGTATTGCTCTTTGTCATGTAATACTATACAATGTTAAACTTGAAAATTGCAAAACTGATGTGCTGCTGGATTTTAGTTAGTTTAGTAGCAACTTATATATGCAAGCCAGATTTGTTAGAGATCCAAAACTTGATAACTGCCGCATCCACGCCGAGAAAGAGTTTGCGACGCGGTTTCAGTTCTTGAACTACTATCATTTACAAATTGACACATGATATGATTATCGTGGTAATTGGAATAATCTTGAACGGGATCGTATATAGAAAAAGTAAAAAAAACAACATGTTTTAACTATACGTGTCGCGGAAGAGTATGTTTATAAATGGTTAAAATAGTCCACTATGTGCTCATCAGTCACGTGGTAATTTTTTCGAAGCACAGGTCATTCAAAATCTGTGGATATTAATAGATCAGAGATAAATAAAACCACTCCTGATCAACGTGGGATATCAACAGTCCAATACACTATCAAGCATCTTTTGCGTAACCTCGTTGATAGTGCTTGACTGATTTCTGGCTAGTACAGCGGGGTTAAATCTGATACTTATGATAAATGTTCATAGGTTCACAACAGGTTCTTTCTCCTGTATTCTGGCCCAGAAGGTGCTTGTATTATGTCAGAGTTATCGTAGTGTGTGTTTATAAAATTTGTTGGTTTCCAGAGTTCCTCCGACTGAAACCTCTCAAATACATTCATCTTTTGTCTGGGAAGTTGTTTTGTGCTTTTGTGTTAGTTGCGCAAATGTTTAGTTTTCGTGGTTTGATTAGCCATAACTTAGGCTAAAAGCTTTGAATAACATGAAGTACAGTGGTAGGTAGAATTGCAGTAATAATCCGACTCTTCAGAAATTGCAATGGTGATAACAACAAACAAGAGATGTTTTTGTCAGAAACACAATGCCCCCTAATGCGCCGCTTTGATTTTCTTTTAAACTTACCTTTGACCTTGAAGAATAACCTTGACCTTGACCTTTCACCACTCAAAATGTGCAGCTCCATGAGATACACATGGATGCCAAGTATCAAGATGCTGTCATCAATAATGCAAAAGTTATGACAAAACTTTACCCTAGGTTAAAGTTTAAAGACAGACAGACAGACACACACAATGACGGACAGACAGACAGACAGACAGGCCAAAAACAATATACCCCCTTTTTTTAAAGAGGGCGTAAAAAGCATAGCGTAAAGTTTGTTCTTATTCACAGTTGTCAGTTTATAAAACATTGAACATTAGTTCAACTATAACTATAATATAGACAACGACAACAAAGTGAAAAATTAATCATTGAAACCCACTTCTTCTTAAAGGGGCCGTCCAACAGATTGGTAAATTGACAAAATTAAAAAAAAGTTGTTTCATGTTCGCAAATTTTCGCGTTTGTTATGATATTTTTGAGGAAATAGTAATACTGACCATTTACAATGCTCTTAAATATCCATTATATGCATCTTTTGACGATTTGAAAACCTCAAAATCATAAAGCGTCGTTCGACGCGAAACGATTGAATAATTTGGAAAGTTCTGTTATTGTCGCTATATTTTGTAAAACTACGAGGATTGCTTATATATGGTATAAAATACGGCTATCGTACATACTTGTCAGGATGGCCGAGCGGTCTAATTGGTTTTTACTCCAGGACCCCGATGGTCACTGGTTCGAGCCCTGATGAGGTTTACTTTTTTTTCCCTTTTTAAATTGTATTCTTGTTTTTTAACTGCAGATTTTTAGGTCAAATGTTTGAATTTATCAATATAGAGCATTTAATGACATGCTTCAATACATGCCAAAATCTAGTGGACAGTCCCTTTAA